>JAOXNO010000004.1:34349429-34362924 GCA_028565335.1 Limnodromus scolopaceus
CCCCACCCCATTGAAACCAACCGCCCGTCAGTGCTTGTTGAAGGTGACAGACCCAGTCAAGAGGGATCCAGACCCCCCCCCCGGCTTTTGGGATTTAATAAAAATTTACCACTTGTCCAAATGCTGGCGAGTCAAATATTAAATAGGACTTTGGGGCCGTGGCGCTGGAAACGGCCCCGACAGCTCCGGGGTGAGGCTTCCTCCTCCCTCGGGAGCTGCTGAAATTTCCAGTGGGACCAGCCAGCCCTTTCTGGATTATGGGGTCAGCTGCTCTGACATTTGGGGAGTTCCACTTCCTAAAATTCTACCAGAGACAGTCACCAACAGCAGGAAAAAAAAAAAAAAGAAAATCAAAAAAACCATTGGCAAATTATTTCCCTTTAGACAAACAAAAATTAGCAGCCTTATTCCTCCTGAGGCCTTCCCCAACGTGTTAAACGCACGCTCAGGCTGTTGTCAGCCTCTGACAAACACCACAAGGTGAGGAATCCTGTTTTCTCGGTTTGTTTACCCAAACACCCACTTTCTAACCATTCATCATGGGACGGGACAGGAGGTTGCACCTCTCTGGGACCAGGCTGACTCTCCCACAGGAATTCCTCTCCTTCCGTCGCTTCCAGGGACATTGCATAAGTGATGTGCTGTTGTGTAACGGGAATTGCATGCCTGCTGTGGCATTAAGGGCAGTTTTGAAAGGTTCTCACAGTAATTCACGCACATCTGGCCAACACAGTGTCATAATTGTTCCTTCACAGCGGCTCTGCCACCCCACGCTGCCAGCCCGTGGTACAGCGCGCACTCATTTTCCCGCGGCGCATTCCCTTTCATCAGCTGCCACAGAGCACCCATTTTTCTTTTTCCCGCTCACAATTTGCATCAGAAGGATTTGAGAGTAGAATGTTCCAAGCAAAAAATCTTTAATAATCAGGATGCTGCCAATGCTCGCTCTTTCGATAAGCCTGCACTCCTTCTCCTGTGAGCTCTACCCTTCTTTACTGCATCCCCTCGCATTACATCTTTCCAGCTGCCAGAAGAAATTCTAGCGTACACAAAAGGGAATTCTTCCTCTACTTCTGCGGCACGTGGTACTACAGAGTTTCCTTGATACGGAAAGAGAGGGAGGAAGAGAAAGAGAGATTGGCTCACAAATCCTGGATGTGGAAGACTTGCCATCAGTATTATCACTGTAATACAGTAAGGCCTTTTTAACATTAAATACAACTGCACAGTGAGACAATTCTCTCTGCTCGCAAACACGCAGCTGCTGTAGCAGTGCAACACCCAACCATTGGGACCACGGCAGTAGGAAATTCCCACAAGCAGAAGTTGAACATCTTGTATCAAAAACAACGTTAGGAATATTTCCCAGGCAACACCACACGTTTTGAAATGGGCCAACAGGACAGGCTCCAGCTGCAAGTCTCAGTTCCTCTTCCTGATGGGAAGTTGTTAATACCAGGTGCAGCCGTCACATCTCAGACTGTCTCCATCCCACATTCAAAGATATACAATAATCTCCTGTAGGACCTTTGCAGACACATGGCCTTCTTGCAGTTAGCAACCGCAAAACACCACATGCCAAACAGTTGCAGATGTTCCTGTCTGCGTAGGTCTCAGGCATCATTTTCACCACCACACACCAAATTCTGTTGTCAGCAGCGTCAAAGGGATTCCCCAAACACCACAACCTCAGAATGTTTCCAAAGGGACCTCAGTAACCCAGTGGTTTTGGTCTGAATTTCTTTTCTGACATTTCACCTGTGGCAATATCGCAGCTTCAAAAGCCATTTTCTATAACTATCTAGAATTACAGTACAGTTGAAGCTGGCAGGAACCTTCAGAGGTCATCTTGCTCAGCCCCCCTGCTCAAGCAGGGCCTCCTAGAGCTGGTTGCCCAGAACCGTGTCTAGTCAGCTTTTGAATATCTCCAGAGATGGAGACTCCAGAACCTCTTTGATGCATCCCCTGCCAGTCGGATTACTGGAACGTAAGTGGCTTATCTTACAGCCAAACATACAACATGGCTCTGCTTTGGATCCCAGGGTGGTACCTTATCTTCCACACACACGCACTCAGGTATATTTACATCTATTGCATATATATAATCTGCCCTAATTCTCAGATATTGCCATCAAAACCTTTGCCTCCTTTTCTAAACGCTGGACTTCTGAGATCCTGCATTTAGGTCTCTGAGTGCTCTCCCAAATCCTGTGTGTAAGGGAAGCTTGGTCCCACAAACCAACCAGCTCAACCTGAAAACAAACACCCACCCAACTGCATCAACACACCCTGAGCACAACAGCAGCAACGGACAAAAGTGTGGAGTATGGAGAAATTTCCCTTGAGAAGGTTTTGTAGACAAGACACAGACGACAAACCACACACCAGCATCTGCCCTACTTCAGTGGGCCCTGAAGACCTTTCCATCACTTTTCCCAACACTGCTTCCTTCCAAGGCTGCATTCAGTTAAAGAGCCATCTCCTTTGCATGGCTTCCACCCCATTGCCCTGAGAAGAACATCACAAGGACTTCATCTTCCTTCTTTTTCCCAGAACGTTTTCTTCATCTGCCAAAACAACTGGTAATTGCCTTACCTTCCCACTGTTAACAGCAGACTTTTGGCTTAGCCAAACTAATCAACACTGTAATCCTTCCTCTCTGCTGCAAAAATAGACCCTTCCACTATTTCCCAAATCAGTCCCCACTTCTCTATTTTTAACGCTAAACATTTTGTGTAGGGGAAATCAAAAAACATACCAAACTGAAAAGCCCACACCTCTTTCTCAAGGCTTTTTACTCTTCCTTTTATCTCAACCATGCTATTGGCCCGAACTAGATATTGCCATTCTTTTTATAACCAAATAATAATAATAAAAAGGAGAGTCCAGATCCATCGGATCAGTCTCTCGTCCTGCAGACTCACAGTCCAGAGTAGAATGTGGTTCCTCCTTTAACACACATACACAAAATATTTCTGTTACAGCTAGTCAGACAACATTTGCCAAATCAATTAATTTTTGAGGCAGAACATTTATGAATGCATTTGTGATCTCCAGTGCTATTTCTTAGACTTTGGGGGAAATACCTTTCCAAGCTATGAATCAACTTCTGTGAACATGTTGTGTTGGTACCTGGAGGAGGAAGACACGGAACCACGTGGGAATCAGGGTTTTATACGTGGAAAACTTCACACAGCTGTCTTGTGTCAGCAGCCCTTTGAATGTTCTGGTACATTAAGTACTCAGATCATCCAGAGAGAGATGTGATATCATAGTCGAGATCTAATTTTAGGGAGAGCTCCGTAACCTTTAATGAGTCACGTGATGTTGGTTTTACTTGATCTTAACAAACAATTAAATAATTTCCTCCTCTTTGAATAAGAAGGACAAAGGACATTTCTTCATCAACATTCTATTAATTTTGCGCCAGATCATATAAGTCTCAGTCAAGAATAGCCAAGGTGAAGCCTTCTGTTTTGTTTTGTTCATTTTTAGATTCATATCCCTGGCTATTCATGCTATTTGCAGATCAATGGAAAGAAAGAGAAGGTCAGGAGTCAATAGCAGTTATGCCAATCAGTGTTGCTCTAGAGACCGAATTCTTTCATCTGAATCTTCCCCACCTTCTCCCAAGCCTAGGAAGCTTGAAGGGAGGGGGTAAAAAACCAAAAAAAACCAAAACCACTAACCAAAAAAGACATCTCACACCAGACGCACACACAGACAGGAACTATTTTCGTGGCAGGGAGGCAGAAATCTCCCACATTGGCTATTTTATTCTGAAGTGCATTTGGCTACTTTAGCATGTTGGTTTCACCTGAAAGGGCCAGGTACTTCCAACTTAGTGATGGTGAGGCCATGGGATATCTCTTGTAATTCAACTGCATATTTTTGTTTAGAGTCATTTAGAAAAGCTAAATTTATTTGTTGTTTGCACGTATTCGTTTAGCAGTTTGCACAAATATTTAAGACTGATTCACAAACTTCACACTTGGCTTTTTGCTTCATTTCCTTCCACGCATTTAACTCTCCTGTACCTGCTCTCTCATCGAGCGACAAAATATGGAAGAGCAACGACCAGAATAATCACCTGAAGAACTAGTGCTTTAGGTCTGCATCCCACCACCGGCGTTCCAGAGGGGGAGAGGGAACAGGCAAGGTGAAGAGCACACCACCCATGGGCCATTGTCACCCTGGCAGGTTGTCTGTCCTGTAGAGGACTTTGGTAGAATAATCTGCTGAGGGAGACCCCTCTCACTGACACAATGGTTGGTGGTGGTGGTATTCCATGAACTCTTCCATTTTAGTCATGTTCCTTTTAATTCCTGGTCATGTTGAGTTCCAGTTAGTTTCCTTTTCTGGGGGGCTGGAACAAGATGGTCTTTAAGGTCCTTTCCAAACCCAAACCATTATGTGGTTTTTCTGTGTACTTTGGACAGTTCTTACCAACTGCTAACTCTCCCTACAGCAGAGTTGGTCAAGGAACTGGGTTTATTTCTACATGTTTCAACATTGGGTGCAAATGAGCATGTTGTATTTTGAGCTCCCAACGACAGTCGCAGCAGCAGCATTTTCAAGGCATCTCGCCTTCTAAAACTTCATGCTTCATTCTTCACGCTGCGGTGATGGATGGTTTTCTGTCCTGTAATTTTGTTAATGGCTCTAATCAAAATCTTTTCACAGAGCTCTGTGAGAATCAAATGGGAAATTTCCATATATACATTTGTTTGCTTTTGAGACATGTATTTCTGAAAGCGTTCGAGTATTTCCACCTTGTTGCCAAATGACTTTGGTTACTAGCATCAGCCATAGCACCTGAATCCCTCCCTGAGATTTGTCATGATACTTTCCCTGACAATAAAAATTTTGTTTCTGCTTCCTAAACAGATGACAGGCATTTTAAACTGGACAGGAGAGGGAGAAGGACATGAGGGACAACGGAACATGGATGGGACACAACAACAACAAACCCAAAAAAAAACCCCAAAAAAGCCCCCTGCTCTGAATTTTCAGAGTCTCATTTTGTGTCCAGATCCACAAAACCTGTGAAATTTTGAAACATTTTTACAATGGGTAGAGAACAGTAGAAACTTACTTAGAGGTAATGAATAAAGCATTCTTAGAGGTAAAGCTAGTTTTTTAATTTTAATTGAAAATCTGTAAGAATAAATAACACACAAAAACCAAACGAACAAAATGAAACAAAAAAAGCACCAAAAGCAAAAAAAAGAAACATTTCTATCACCTTAGGAATTCTCAGGTAATTGACATTCTCAGGTAACATTCTGTAACGAATCTGCTTCCTGCCTTTCTCTCCTGTAGCAAAAACATTGCATTAATAAGGACAACACTTCATTACTATGCTGTAGTGCAAACTCTTCCAAGAAGCATCCAGCCATTGCTCAATGTTCTCAAAACACATCTCGGGCTGCCCAAGATGTGAACAAACAACTCAAGGAATTTGTCAGCTTTAGTTCTCAAGGAGCAATTTCTGATGGTTCTGCAGAACTGCCATGTAAAAGAGCTCGTTGACATCAATCCCACCGGATCATCAGTTACAGCATGAAAAAGCTTCACAAAATGCATTCCCTGAAACTTTCATTTGAAAAGGGATGGTAGGGCGCAGGGAAAGGCAAGGATGGGAGAAATCTCAGAAGGCACAGGCCCAGCACCTTAACTTTTTTAAATACAAGGTTTTGTATGCCTCCTTTCCAATATCTACTTTTTATTTGTTAAATCTCTTATACATGAATAATGGAAATCGTGATTTGTTCAAGTATTGAAATCAACAGAAATTTTCTTTTAAATAAGTATCTCTTTCACAGATAACTTCAGAATTCATGGCACTACGGTGCGTTTTTTTTGCTAATAGGATTGAAAGCAAATGCTGAAATCTCCATAAAATGCATTTTCCATTTTCTGCATAGTCTGTTACGTGACTATGTACAGAAGTGCTCAGTAAAATACTCCACAAAATTATTTCCCGTACTTTGAAAACCGGCAGAATCCCGGTGTGCTATCATCTAAGCTGGCACCTACGAGCTGTAAGCCAGGAGTTCTATTAGCACCAGAACGAATGAACTCTAATTTCCATAGATTCGAGTCGTCGCCTTATTCGAGTTTTTAAATTGACAGAACAAGGCTGCAGAACAAGCTCAGCCCATATTAGACAGCAGAAAAATGCATATAATACAGAATTTTCAAAGGAGGAGCGAATCCATGGGTGCCTATTTATAAAACACAAGTTCTAATTATACCTTTCAGAGACACGAGACATTCATAATGTCACTCCTCTGGATTCTCGCACGTCTGAGAAGACTTGACTTGTGCTTCATGCCCCCCACCACCGGGGAAAGACGCGCAGTAATATGCACTGAAAGTCAAGAGGCAGGAGTCATTTCCACCCTCCGTCCATCGTTTGAGCAGGAACTTGACAGGAAAAGAAAAAAAAGAGGTGGAACAATTTCTTCTTTATTGTCCCCAGAGGCAGCAGGAAGAGCAGAACCGACCCAGCACCTCGTAAATCAGCTTTCTTAACCCAGGAGGAGCGTGGAAATGCTGCGCTGATGCAAGATACTCCTCCTGAAATCTAGACCCTTTGGCTTGAGAGAAGGACTCGTGTGTCCTTGGGTTCTTGGTTGGCTCAACCAGCTCTGGGTGGGATAAGGCTGCGCACGGTACAAGGCTATCAATAAAAGTTTAGTCATATGTGGGTGAATGAAAACATTTTCTTCACCATATGGTATACCATGGAAATAATTGCCAAATCACAGAAGCTCGCTAATATTGATGCCAAATACATAGATAATACTGTCAACTTGTGATCAGCCTACATTTTCCTATTTTAAGACACACAAGTGAGTGCAGTTTGAAAACATCCACAAGAAGCTGCAGACTGAAGAGCTCTGCAAAGACACAGGTTCCCAATATGCCTCAAAAGTGATGGGTTTTTTTAATTGTTTGGAACTCTTTGATTCACAAAGGTAAAGAGCAGAGTTTACCATCTGAAGAGGTATCTTTAAAGTTCAGAAAAAACTGGTAAGTGACAAGACACGAGCATCCTGCCTTACTAGAAACACACCCTCTTCTGCCTACTTTTCTGCAGTGAAGAAATATTCCCCTTGTTGGGTCTGGAAGTGGAGCAGAGGAAGGAAATCTGGAGTTTGTGGTGCATCAATTTGCAGCTTTCTATTCTCGAGACAAGTCAAGGCACTTACTTTAACAGCGTGGTGTAATGCTTATAAACAAAATGCTTTTTCAGTGTTAAGAAAACGCATGACCATTTTTTCAAGTATCCTCGCTGCTAATATAAGACCATTTTATGAGCCTAAGGATTATATATGCAGTGTGTTTCGAGCTTATAAAACAAACCATAGTTGTTCCTTTGGTATTTTTCAGACTGGAGATGTGCAGAGTAGTCATTACCGAAACTATCAGATTTTAAATCACGTTTCCTAACCAAGGCACTTTTATTTTACAGTGGCTTGTGTTGGGATCCCTCACTGTTATAGTCAGAGCTTATAACTTGGAAAAGACAGGATGTGCTACGTGTCAGAATTTAACAAGTGTGGACAGTCTGTGAATCTGTGCTCAGCAGCCCAGATCATTCCTTCATGTCAGGATTTCATTTATTCATCAGGGAGCATTTTGTCTAAATAACCTCCGACATCTCACGCAAGTGTTTTGACCTTGGGAGAAAGGCACCGTACGCTCCCGTGCCTCGCAGGGTGGAAGGACAGGGATGGCACATCAAAGCGGGGGGATTGGAAGAGTAAGGATACTCTCCTTTTTCTTGTCTGATGATCAACACGCCTGGGGTGGACCTGATGGCAGGGCAAAAAACTTCCACCCGTATTACAATAATCAACCCTATCCTTATTATTGCAATAAGGGGACCCCACCCCCTATTTCATGACCAAGAAAACAAAAAAAGGAAAATAAAAGATGATTTTTTTTTTTCTGTCCCAGAGTATGACACACACACTTTCCTTTGGGACATAGTCATCTCCAGTATGATATTATGGGATCTCTTGTTTTTCCTTTTCAAAGTACACTCAAAAGTACAGGCTACTTGTCTGGAAACATAAGAGCCTGTCACAATCAAACTTCTCATCTAAAAGCATTATTCTTTAATTCTTTAGGCTAATCAAAGCAAATTCTTCTGATCTATACTCACACCCCACCAACCATTCCTGTTGGTCTGGAAGACCTCTAGCTGCCCGGCAAAACTTGTTGGCCCTTCTGGCTTGGGGTCCCTTGGGTACCTCCTGCCCTACCAGTGAAACCTCTGTGAGCCCATAACCCCGCGCAGCCTGACCCAGCCTCAGCTCTGGGGAACAGGTTGTACTAGATGCCCTGGAAATGTTCCTCTGAGCCATCACCATTTCATGTTTCTACAGTTCAGGGCAGCACCAAGGCCAGCCAGACTCCCAGGGTGCAGCAGGAGTCGGGCACCGAGCCATTTCCAGTGACCCCCAGTCATGGCACTGAACAGGATTCTCTGAGCCGTTGAGCTCAGAGTCCATCCCGGAGCACCTTTATCTCCCCAGATTTTGTAACAGCTTTCTTTACAAAAAATGTTTTGCAGGAAAATATCAAGCTTCCTAAAATCAAGTAAATTTCCATAATGCTCTTTCCTTATTCACAAGGTCTGTTCTCCTCTAGCAAAAGGAGAAGTGATATGATAAAAACTCATTTCATAAAGGGAGGGGAAGAGGATTATTAACATTTTTTTAAATGCAGCACACTGGATGGAGGATATGAAGGCCACTGATCTCAGCATATCAAATAAACCCACCTGATAAACTGATTAATGTGGTGACTTCATATTATCGTACTCTGTTCTCTATTTGATTTACATGTATAATTTAGCTTACTCATTTAATCTCGTTAATAAAATATCAGATTGGAAGTCTGTGTGGATTGCATGTTTTCTCCCCAGGTATTAAGATTAAAAACCCAAGGAATCTCCAGATAATGACTTTGTAAATCTCTGAGCAACGGTACAAAGAAATGCCTTATAGAGCTTCCATAATTGACGCCTGAATCCCAGCGCTGCTGGGCTCTATCGGAAACAATATTTGCATATCAGTGGTTTCTTTGGGCTGTGAGTGGGGGTTTCAGCATCCGGGAGGGCTGGCTGAGGTGGGCATCAACCAGCCGTCAGAAAGGCTGATCACTTTCCTGACACATCAATCTCTGCTTTTCACAGGGTTGTTCAGTGAAAATGCACCTGCGCCCTTTGGATTCAATAATAAGAATAAAGTTATGACATTATTATGAAAAACACATAAATAAACCAATGAGAATAAAGTCAACGTTGGCCACGCTTATGGTCAAGAACGGAAATGGAATTTCACGGTCACAGTATCAGAGACCAATTATCCTTCTGAATATGAAAGAATTTGTCTTAGAAGAGATGTAACAGTAGAACAAACAGAGCCACAAACCAACCACTATGAAACATGATTTATCTCACCAATCTCGAGCAAGCGGTACAGCTCATATTTTGAATATTCACACTCCAGCCTCAGTCTGGCATTTTAAAAGGATACTGTAGCTGTCACATAAATTGAAATAACCACAAGAAATGAACCGCAATCTGCTAGGATACGGTAGACTTGCAAAATAAGCTTAATTCATCAAACAAGTATACCTTGCCCGTGCCCATACTTCTTATTTCTCCTGCATAAGCTATCTGTATATGCATGTGTACACACAGGAACGTACGCTTCATGCAGAGAGATTCAAAAGATGTAATCTTAGCAAACTTTGTTCCAGTGTAACATGGAGACTTCTACTGATGGTGGCAAAGATCAATTGCATGTTTTTAAATAGCACATCTAAATTCAAAATCAGAGGAACGTTAAAAGACTGAATCAGGTACTATGGTCCTAAAAGTGAACATCCCTGTTGGCTTACCTAGAATATTTAAAATTACTGTTTTTCAAACGGAAATATGATTAAAATGCCTGATCACAGCACCACAAAACCTACTACATCAACCTGTTTAAGCTTTAGCATATTTTTTATCCTCTTGGGTTTTTTTTTAAGAAAATGAGGCTCATGTCACCAGACATGTTTGTATTTGCGTGTCTATCTACCGTGAACAGCTTTGAAACTGGTTGACTGATTTCAATCACATTTGACATAAAGACAAAGGTCTAAATGATAATATGTTCCTACCGACATTATGAAATTAAGTAACCAGAAACACTCCATTAGTGCTCCAGTTGAGAGAGAAGCTGCAGCATGAGCTTATCCTCTATTAGACATCAAGAATTCAATCTCCAAATGTGAAGTCATGGGAAACTTGCCCAAAAAGAAATTAAATCTTGATTTAAAATGAATAAACAGAACTTGTGTATCTGAGAATCTAAGATGCCACTAGGTAGGTCACTGCTACATTTTCAAGATTTTTCTGGGGCATCTTCGCTGATGCCATTGTTCCCTGTACTCCGCTCATTAAAAAGTCATGATGCCATCAGAAATCTTTCCCATGTAGCTGCTGGTAGGCAGTGATCAACTCCTCACCTTTGCCTTTAAGTGTATAATCATAAAGGCATATTTTTCAGACCTTGAATCATTCCTTATCATATTTTCTCTTAAATCTTTTCAACTTTTTGGTATCTATTCTAAAGTACATAAATCCACAGCACAGCAATCAGTACTAGAGCAGCAATACTGCTCTAATACTCAATACTACCACGTCCCCTCTCAGTGCTTCCGATTTCCCACCTATACGTTCAAATAATGGGTGTCTTCAGGTACGAAATCAGCAGCAGTTTTCTTTTTTCATAGATTTATGAACTGAAATTAGAAGGGATATTAAAATTCTGCATTTGCTTAACCTGCTTGGGCTCTAGGAAAGAATTTCTGGCTTTAATGACTAGTGTTTTTGGAAAGCATCACAATAGGAGGATGAACTTACAGCATAGACAGTAAACTCTAACATACAGGTGAACTAAGTATAGTCAAGAAGAAATCATGGACAATGATGACGAGGAGAAACTGTAAGCAGTAATATAATTATCAGGCGTACAGGCAGAGATATTCTACTGGTGCACGTGCATAAGGTACAAATGTGTGAGTCTAATGGATCAACAACAAAAGAAACGATTTAAACAATGTAATAATTATTATTTTAAATAATCTGGGACATAATTCCAATGCTTAATTGAAATCCTACTGTGGCTGTCCTGTGTACATGGAAAGGCAGAAGAATGAGCAACTACAACGATTGCTGGCAGCATTTGACCCCCTCCAGGAAACAAAACACAGAAGATTTATGAAAAGTGGGTTTGCCCAGAGCAAAAACTGGGAATTGATGTTCAAATTCTCATCATTTGTTAGTAATTAGTCATAGCGGTTTGAAATAACACCTCCAGTACAACAGTAACGATGTGTCATTCACACACAATTCCCAGAGGTTATGATGTACCACAAGTACAGGAATCCTAATGCGCTGGCATGAAGATGTTTACTGCTGAAATTCAAACAGAAAGTACCATATCACTGGAAAAAACACAAACTGTTCTGGTGGAGGAGAAGATAAATTAATGCATGTGGAAAGAACACAAAAGCCAGAGGAGATGACAGTGCCAAAGGCCTCCCAAGCACGTCAGGTACAGGAGACGGAGAAACGGATTCACGGATTCACCAGGATTTCTCTCTGCTTCCACCAGACTACTCATCTCCACCAAGAATGGTGGATCAAATGAAAGCAGCGCAACAAAACCAAAACCAGGATCCCAGAAAATTTGCAGATTTTAAGAGTGTGACTCCATGAATGAAAGAGGTAACTCAGCTGTAGATAAAATTACTGCTCTTACATAAATGACACATTCCGTATTAACGCATAATCAAACACCTGGAGGCAAATACTCAGGCACACTGGCTGGTGGACAAAGAAAGGACAGTAATTAAATGGGGTACAAAACCTCGGGGCATAGGGAAGAACATCTAAAGAGGAACGTTAGACACTAGAATAAATGTACCATGCTGCTAAATCATGCTACCAAAATTACTTAATTCGCAAAACCAGGAAATAACAAGTTTCAACAGTGGAAACACGTGCAAAAGTTAACTGCATGTATTGACAAAACACAGAGGTTGCAAAATCCCTGCCTCAACACACAACCATATAAAACAGGTGACATAAAATGCCACAAAGTATTTCCCTTCCTCAAAGAAAAACAAATTCACAAATTGTTGTTTGTTACGAGGTCTCGCAAGTGTACCAGGCTTGGATACACTTATGGCCAAAGAACCTGTGGCTGGGGGTTCCTGCCACACCTGTATTTTTATTAAAATACTGACTCCCTTTTTGCAATTCCAAAAAATCCATAAAACACCCTCATTCATTCGTTCATGCTACTAAAGTATACCAGCTGCATGCATATCTTTTTTACTGTTTTGTTATAAATCAAGTTGTTCCTCTCCCTTTTCTTAAAAGGAAAGAAAAAAAAAAAAGCCAAAGCAAAAAACAAACCAAAAGAGGAGATTGTCCTAAAGGATGAATTTCATTTTGCTGCAAAGGCCTACCACGTAACCGCATCATCGCGTTCCTGCTCATGCGAGGGGACTGTTGCCCTTGAGGGACACGTTATTCAGTAACTTCATTCCGTGCAACTACCAAGGAGCAACACAACCTTTCCTCAGGGTATATTTTCAGTAGACCAGCAAATGGTGGAGCAACCCCATCCCAATCCCAGGAGGCACCATGTGGAAGCCAGTGCTGTTCACTGGCGTTACTGGTCTATAGCAAGAGTCACGGAGCAGCTACCATGTCAAAGCCCGAGCTGGGCTGGATCTCCCAGAGAGCCACTGGCTTAAGCAGAACCCAGGGAGGCCCAATCACGTACCGATGGTTTACACCAGCCACACAGCCCTAGAGGTTTTCCCACAAGCAGCACACAGACAGAAAAGCATTCCCCAAAAGCCCTGTCAGTGCTCTTTTTCTCTGCAGTCATTACACACTACTGAAACACTTAGTGTATAAGAAAGAAAAATAAGCCTCCTTACCACAACAAGTCACGGTAGCAGTCATCTCCTTTCAGATGGGGCAAGAAGTGAAGCTGAGGACACAGCCTCTTCAGAGCCAGGAACCGACCTTTCCCTCTTTGCCATGGGGTCGAACAGTTTTTGCCATGATGCATCCCATTTAGTAGCCTTCCCAGCTTAACTCTGGCCAGCCCATCAGACAGGGGTCCTCTGGCAGCAGATTTGGTGTTTTTGTGTAACCTATGCAGGGCAACACCATCCCACACCACATGGCAGGAAGGACCAGCTCTCCCCTTCTTTGCCTCTTCATTATGTGTGCAGGCAGCAGGCATGGCAGGGGGGCCCATGCACAGACCATTAGTGGGCCATGTACGTTGTCTCTCCCAGTCCGTTTCTCCAGGAGATGTTTGCTGTCTGTTCCACTCAAATATGAGAAAAAACTTCTTTACAGTGAGGGTGACAGAGCCCTGGAACAGGCTGCCCAGGGAGGTTG
>JAOXNO010000004.1:34363024-34384974 GCA_028565335.1 Limnodromus scolopaceus
CAGGGGAGTTGGACTAGATGATCTCTATGGTCCCTTCCAACTCTAAAAAATTCAGTGAAATTCAGTGAAATTCAGTCTGAGCATCACAGAGTAACCAGGTGCCCTTTCCAGACAAAGCCCGGAGGATGGTGGTGCACCCCAGTGCTCTCCAGCTGTGTGCTGTAGCATGCCTCGGGCTGTTAACCAGCTGGGATGGAAATTCTCTGTCCATCAGCTCCTTCCATGCTGTGGACATGCACAGAGTGCCAGACCTGGCCAGAAACACGACCATGCAGGTGCAGGAGCTCACTTGTGCCCAGAGCTGTTGGCCACCAATAGCCTCTCCATTGAGGGGTCATGAGAACCAGAGTCCCTCCTCAGAGCCAGGCGTTGGGACATCCAACAAGCATTCCTTCCTTTACTCAGTAGTAGGGTCACTTCTTACACCCCCCAGTACGTGTTATCTTCCAGGCTAAGCAGACGATCAACCAGGAAAGGAGTACTGAAGCACTTCCCGATTCAAAATACACTAGGAAAGAAACAAAAAAAAAAAAAAAGCCTGTTAGGTTATGTGTGATACACATATCCCTGTAATGAGAAACCTAATCTTTAGTGCTTATTGAAATCAAAAGTGAAAAAAACCCCTGCATTTTAATAGAAACCAGCCTGAGAAAGTAATTTCAACAGACATACTATTTCACTAACATATTTTCAGAAGTTTTCTTAAACACCAGTTTCCAATATATAGGTTTATTTAAATTTTTAGAGAAACCTTTTGTTATCCGATTGTGTTCTCCTCCACTCCTTCCTGGCATGCAGGAAGGAAACAAAAAGAAGAAACAGAAAACAGAAAGAAAACAGGCAGAAACAGAAAACAGGCTTATGTTTTCACATGTACTTGAAGACAACTGCAATTCTTAAATTTCTACTGTCTTAGTCGTATAATTAACACTGAGTAGGAAACATTTTCAAAGTTTTTTTTCAGTTTGTGTGGAAACGAAGAAGTGACAGAGTAAGTTATTATCCAGCCCTCTTTAAGAACCCTTTGTTAATGAAGCTGTATTTACAGAGGCAGGTAGCATGAGAAGAGGACTGACCCCAAAACAACCAGAAATCTAAAATGGGCATTTTCATTAATTTAGTTGCATGTTGCTTCAAGAATATTGTTACTGATTTTAGTCAAAAGAGGCTGAAGCAGAGGAGTCTTAACCTCACGCGTGCAGCGGTTTATTCAGTAGGCGAGCAGTGGTGCTGGTATCTATGAACAGAAGAAGTTCTTGGAAAAAGAAATCCAAGGCACCATTTGACAACTGAGCATTTTTGGTCAAAGGGTTTTTTTTCTTAACAAGTGCTTGATGTGTTTTTGTTGGAAGAACCATATTGTTAAAAAAACTCTTTAGTGCAAAACCTGTTTCACGTAAGATTTTAAACCAGATTTAAGCTGTGTCACCTGCAGTGGGACTCTGCATAGCACTGCCCTTGTCTGGAAGTGCACACTCAGGTTGGTCTCAGGGGTTGTGTCACCCTCTGCTCTGCAGCAGCTCTGCACGATGATGAACATCTTTAGTGAGGAACATCCTAATTCTGCCCTGAATTATTGTGGAAGGTACATGTTCCATTCTTGTGTTTGTGATGGCTGGAAGGAAGGACAAATGGTGTACAAAAATTTGTTCCAGGCTTTCTGAAAGACCCTGAAAACATGAAGGTCTTGACAATTTAGCAGTAGTTACTTCATTTTTTATGGGCTACTTCATTTATCAAAAGGAACGATGCCTAGAATCTCAGCGTTAGCTCCTCAACTCCCAGGAGACGATAAAGCCTGTGTCACAAACATTATCCCATGTGTGACATTAGATGGAAAAGGAGTGACATGTCTTCAGAGCAGGCTGAGCATTCAAATCAACTTTAAAACCAAACTTCATCCCTGTAACTCTGCCACAGCAGCCATTACACACATTTCACCCAGTAATTTTGAAGTAGACATGAGTGAAATTGAAAGCAACCAAGTAGTTTGACCCCCTCCAAACTGTTAAACATTTAAAGCAGTAGCATTAAGGAATGCTCTGCAGATGTTACATAGCTTGTTAGGGAATTATGTTGCAGCCCTTCTCTGAAGTGGCATTTCTTCTTCAGCAAAAACGTTGTCGTTACCATCTAACGAAAGTTATGAGCTTCTCAACAAATCTGGGTAGAGAGCATGAACATACGGAGAAGTAGGAGCTAAACGGGTTTGGGTGACGCTCAGTCAACTGAAGTTTGCTCATACCTTTGGGTTTTGTATCTGTTTGGGACTGCGGTTGAAATGGTGCAGTTTTGTGGCTGGGTTGGGTTTATGTCTCAGAAAGGAGCAAACTGCTTCCAGATCCTCCCAGAGGACTGACGCTTGCCTTCCTCCTCCCGTCTTGGTTTGATCCACTAAGGGTTCTGTTCCAGGGAACGCAGCCCACTCCTGGTGCCCAGTTCCCATGGCCAGGTCTACGAGGCCAACTCACTGTCACTGCTAGGAACCACAACGCTCAGTGTATCTCACACCAGGGACCCTGCTGGGTGAAGAGGTCCCCAGGTGTGACATTTTGCCCATGATATTCCTGGCTCCATCCCATGTCTTCTCCCTGCGGGAGCCCGTTGGGTGCCCTGGAACAGGAGCACATTCCATCCCTGTCTCTACTTGCAAACAGCAAATGCAAAAGAGAATGGCATTTGCAGTTTATATTCTGGTAACAACTCACTCAAAATAAGCATATCAATCACATATAATTAAGCTGTCAGCCCTTAATTTAGGGTGTTGTACTACTTAAAAAAAGCAAATATAAATACCAAAGCAAAGTGACAGGAAGAAAGGAAAGAGGTCTAACTATGATTTTTATGGCTAGAGAAAACCCGAGCCTCTTACTTTTCTCCTTATTCCAGTTAAAAACTGAAATTTAGTTGTTTAATATTTCAGCTGAACAAATCCCAAGCATATTTGATACGAGATGTTTAAATCTAGCATTTGTGAATACATAGCTAAGCCTTAGCATAAGGCAATCACTGCAATATATTTATGAAACACTAAACCCAACTATGACTACCAGCAGCCAGCATTACAGATGTACAAAAGATAAAATCTCTTTTCCAAAGAGTACAGAGGGTAAATCAATGCGAACGATTTACAGAAATGAAAGGCAGGTCCAGCGTAAAACAGAGGTGCCTTGCACTTTTATGGAAAATGATTTAAAAAAAAAAAAAAAAGACATTTTGATGAAAATTGGTCAAAATTTTAGTGGCACTTACAGGAAAAATGGAATAATTTTAAGTTAAAAAAAGGCATTGTGGTCAGTTGTTATAAGTGCTGGTGGTGCACTGCACTCATTAGACCCTACAGTTCACATGCATCACCCCGTACATCACCCCTGGCTTACAAACACTATGGGACACTGTATTGGCTACAGACAGAATGCATTAAGATTCCTGTTGGCCAATTTAACTTGCTGTAGGTCATCAGCTTCCAGCTTTATTTATTTATTTATTTTATTTTTATTTTATTTATTTATTACTTTGTTTATTTAATTTTATTCAGATCCCAAATTATATTTTTTAGTTGTAACCTTATGTACTAAGCTGAATTATGAAACTGGGAATGGGGTTTTCTTCCATACAGTCAACATTATCTTTTGCTAGCCTTACACTCCATCAGGCTTATTTCTCTTCTTGCAAGAGATCCTTGCCAGAGATTTCTAAACGGAAAAACATGCTTTCTTTGAAAACCTTGCTATAATCGTCTTCTCACTTCCATTAATTCAGGATTGACATCAAGAAAATGTTTTACTGTTCTAGAATAGGTGATAAGTGTTTCCTGTCTGAAACATAACGAGTACATGAACATCCTTTTGAATATCCCTTTGGATGTCAACCAGGATAGAGGATACCTGGATAAAACCCCACACTCTCAAAATCACGAAGGAGAGATGCCCAAACGCCCCTGGGAGTCAGTGGGGGTTGCTCCCGCCTCTCCCAGGTGCCAGTTAGGTTAATGTCAAATGAAAATTTCTTAAGTCTTCAAGATCCCACAAGGTATGAATGCTTGACAGGTGAATTTCAAAATGGATTTTTTCCTCCCTCAAATTCCAAAAAGATTTTGATCTTTGGCATCAATATATATATTTCAAAAGTGAATAAGTGGAAAAATCAATTTTGAAAAGCCATCATTTAATAAGCTAAATGACAAGTTATTTCTTTTGCTTTGATGGAGAACTTACACAGCAGAAGTGCTTTACAAAAAAAAAAATGTAATAAAGAATCTGGTCTAATGATTTTGATTATTTCTGTAAAAGCTAGGAAAGAATTAAAGAGATTTTTCAACTTTTCAGTAATACTATGTACCACCTTACTCAGGAAGTATCCTAAATGTGGCAAAACTAAACATAGTGGAATTTAGCCCAATACTGTATTCAATTCAGCACTTTGGTTGATGATTTTATCATTGCAGGGATATCTAATAAATAAAGTGAAAGCAATCAATATGGAATTGCAATTAACTGCTTTTTTTTTTTTTAATTTATTCTTTGTTTTGGAAGGATGAGCCCCATCCTTTACTCAGCACCAGGTTCACGGCACATCACCTGTGTGACGGCTGGAGCAAAATTCCTGAAGTCTTCTTTAGGAGGCTCTGCAGAGCCATGGGAAGGTAAACACTGATAACAGCCTCAAATTAGAATGGATTAAGTTCTGCTCGCTCCTAATTGCTGTGCCTTTCTTTCCCAGGCTGGAATACCAGGAGAGCAGCAGCATCAATCCCTGGCCAGAGTGTTGAGGGACTGAAGGGACCAAAGGGGTTCGAGCATCGTGTCCTCCCATGGTCATGGGTCCAGGGAGACCCGGGGTGTCCAGAGCCACCTCGGCATCTCCCAGATGAAAAAAGGCAAATCTTGAGATTCCTAATGCTAAATACTGCAATTTATCACGTTGCTCAGGAATCTCCCACTGGTGACACTCTCAAGTGAATCTTAGAAGCTTTGAGCAAACCACTTTGCTGTATTTTAAGTATTATTTTTGACAGTAACAGGACAGCCCTTCCAAGGAACACTGCAGCAACCACATTTCTTTGTGGAGTATGAAGAGAGTCTTTGCAGAAACTGTACAAAGAGATCAGGATAAGTTCTGCAGCTGCACAGGGGAAAACAATGCAGAGAAGAATAGAGAAACACTTCTTTCACCATTAAAAATAGAGAAATAAATAAAATCAGATCACTTCACAATAGTGTTGCAGATTGTTTTCCACAGAAGCAGCTTGGATGCCGTCAGAACAAACAAGCTGGGACCTGATCTGCTAGCACAGTTAATATTAGCTGCTAGAAATTAATCCCATAAAATTCAGATCTAGTTTGTTGCCTTTCACTGATCAACAACTTCTTGTTATGTGGAACATTGCAAAACTGACTTCTTGTCAGTAATACTATCTTTCAGAAGGCAAACAAACATCTCCTTATCTATACTTGAGGCACTAGGGAAAAGAAAAAAAAAAGATAATCTCTTGGCAAGGTACTGCCTACATAATAGCCAGATTTATACTGGCAATAAAGCCTTTACATTGTAATTAACAACAGTTTAACAGTTTAGTTTACTGTGAAAATAAAGGTTATAATTAAATGATTATAGACACATACTTGGTGACACTACATTGCACTGGTATTTAGACATGCCCAGGGCAGTGGTGGAGTTGCCATCCCTGGAGGGATTTAAAAGCCGGGCAGACCTGGTGCTGAGGGACATGGGTCAGTGGGGGTTTGGGCAGTGCTGGGTTGATGGTTGAACTCCATGATCTGAAAGGTCCCTTCCAACCCGGACCATTCCGTGATTCTATGCCCTGGTGCATCGCACTGACGGTTCAGATGAAACGCTCCGGTGTGTGTTGGTCCTCAGTGGATGTTGTATGGTGAAACCCATTGACCTTGTGCCCAGTCCTGTACAAGTCACTGGACATGCAGTAATACACCATGGCTCCAGCTCCCCAGAGCTCACCCAAAATGTGGTGAAGCATCCTGGCAACAGAACCCTCTGATGGTGTAGAGCTCAGACAGGGCTCCTCAAGCATCCTTCGGGTTCTGGGCATTTCTCAAGAGGGACAGAAAGACCTTCAATGCACTGAGGGAGCAAGCTTCTCTCAGGACAGAGCTCCAGAAGGTAATGCAGGCCCTCCACCAGCATTAACTCAACAAGACTTTGAGGATCTGGACATGAGGGGAAAATGCCTGGGGGTTGGAAGAAGATGATTCCAACCCAAACCTTTCTATGACTCTGTGCACCTCTTCTGATCCTTAGCCAACCAAAAACCCGTCTCAGCCTAAATCCACGTTTTCTGCTACTCTCCGAATACACCATCATTTGAAACACGTTGACTGTGTCTCCACGCTCCTGCTTTTCTTCATTTCTAACTCCCTCAAAATACTAATGGGCCTGTCACCCCAATTGCCCTAATAGTCATCTACTTCTGGTGTCAGACATAAAATTCAGAAGATCTTCCACAAGATGTTTTTGCTGTCGTGCAGTAACACAAAAACCTACTCAAAGTCTATGCATTTGTCAATATGATAAATAGTATTCTCTCTCAGAAGCTGGGTTCATTACCTGCTCTGATGCTATCAGTACTTAGCAGAGCACTCACAGATCAGGTGAAGAGAGCATTAGGAAATGGATTACCTTCATATAAGGTGTCTGTGTGGATAAGGCAGAAAAGCTTATATATTTACCAGAAATATTAATAACTCTAGACGTCTTTAATGTTGACCCATTCTAATACTGAAGCCACTTCAAATAAATTTAAAAACAAACTATCTGCAGAGCTTATTGCATTGCTTCAGGTTAGAGGATGTCTCCTCTGAGTATTTTAATATATCTTTATTAAAATGAACTGAAATGCACACATTTTTCAACTGCCTTCATGCAGCTGGATAACAGATGGTAACAATAATGGCTTTTTTTTCATGCCCAAAGTATTTTGAGTATTGAAGTGTTCATAGCTATGGCGAGCATGAGAACCTCTACGTTGCTAAGTGATGCTCTTGGTATTTCAGTGCCCGAGCAGCTCCAGGAACTGCTCACAGGAGGAGCTGCCCTGAGCAAGGGGCCACTGGGGTGTGTGTACGGGGTGAGTTTGGGGGGGACACAAGCTCCTCATCAAGGAGAAAGGTGCATCTGCAGCTCAATTCTCTAATAATCTCCACTTTAGATTGAGAGAATTATAGAATAGTTTGGAATAAATGAGAAGTCACAAGAAACACATCAGTATATCCCAAGTTGGAGGGGAGGAACAGAAGAGTTGATTTTTGGCACCAGCAGTTCTAGACATTTTCTAGACATTTTCATTCATTCTGGATTTTAGCCCCCTGTTGAATCTAAGAAGTTTGCAAAAGGACAAAACCATCTCTCTTCTGCCACTCAGGAGCTCTGCCTGGACATTCAAATGCACTCATGTTCAGAGAGGAGTAACTGATGGCTCCCTTTACCTTACGCCAAATAACCACTGCAACACATGAATTGTAGCAATAAAGCTCATCACTAGAGGTTTGAGAACGAGTTAAATGAGACTGTGCTTGACATACCCAAACTTCTGGCAGAGAATTTGTAAAGGAAGATTATTTCAACACCAAATTGTTGTCTTATGCAGCAAACCCTGAAGATGATGGCATCCACCGCTGCTGCATCAGGTTGGTGCCTGGAATACGTTACGCAATTGAGAGCAGAAGACAATTCAACATCATCAACTTTACTCCTGTAGCCTCCAGACCAACTGCAGCGGATGCTGTAGTCAAACGGTTTCAAAAGTACAAGCCTGTAGAAGTTGTGTAATTGAGTGTGGAAGCAACAACCATCCATGAAGATCATGGTATCTTCATGGTATGGTAAATACTTAAGAAAATCTTCTTAGACACTCTACATGATCACTCAAGGAAAGGAACCATGGGCTGAACTTACAAATGTGAACACAGGGAAATGAAGAGTCACCTCCACAGGTGGTAGCAGATGCTGCACATTCTCTCTCTTTTCTCCCTCCTCGCCTTCTACCCTCTGTGAGTTGAGGGATATCCCCCACAGTTATTGGGGTCACTCTTCAACCTCACAAAAGATAATCAGACACGACGGGTCAGGTTCACATGCCAGGCAGAGAAACCAGGAGCTTTTCTGAAGTTACCAGGACACACAGCTGCGTTTCTGGCACAGAGTCATGCCGACAAACGCACTGTGAAAATAGACTTGTACCATCAGGGGAAGATTTGCACTTTTAGGAGGACTGCGGACCACAGAGGGATTAGTCTCTTTTTCAAGGAAGGGCCCTTATGATGTATGAAAGAACCATTATTTAAGGCTCGCCCTCATAAACACAGGTGCATTTGTTAACACTTTTCTTGTTGAAAAATTTAAAACCCTTGACAGAAGAGAAGCATTTTTCACCCAGCCCACTCTGCCGAGGGTGAAATGAGACAAAATGCTTACCTTGACCAAATTCAGATGCAGAGTCTGGGTCAGCTGAAACTAAAACTCTTTACAAACCGTAGTTCTTAGTCATCAAATCCATAACCTTATTAAAATATACTCAATTGATAGATTTTTTAGCAAGCAGTTGCATGGACTAGAGATCCTTTTAACAAGTTAGATTTGATTTTTTATTAGAAATCTCACTGTAAACCTCCCATTTTTGCTATAGACATCACTTCTTTAATTTATCTGTGTGCTTGTTAGTAACTGGAAGTGAATTTTCCTTTAAAATTATTTAGCTAGAAGTGTGCTGTGAATACTTGATCAGTTGTAGACAGATTGACTTGCAGACTTGTTCTGTGCTACCTGCTTAAAATATTATGTACCCCAGAAATACATCTGCTAGCCAGAGGCAATTCAATATGTGCAGATTTCATTTTGCCTGCAGTAATGAACACTCGATCTAGACAGTTAAAATACATATTTTAAGGGAAAAAAACCCCTCCTAATAAGCAGCTGTGTTTCTGCTTTCTAGATTTGGACAATTTTGTTAGTATCTCCAAAAATCATCAATATTTTGTTTTTACTTGAGGATTGACACCAAGAGTTGTGACACAGTGTCAAAATTTGGCAACAGACTTTTCAAGAGAGGCTTTGATCATTTAAAGCCCTGAGGGCGGTTACACTTTTCCTATGACATTTATCTTTCATCTCTTTCCCACTTTATGAACTTTAAGCAGAACCAGACTTAAAAGATCAGAATATACCCTTTTTCTAGCAGTCTTTATTCATTACCCATTTGCAGTAGTTTTTTAAACTTTGATATACCAATTTTCATGTGAGTACACATACGTATATACATACACACATACACTTGTATTCACATTTTGTCTTAATTATTTAATTGTACCTGGGATGGCACATAGTTTCAACCAGAAACACTGGCTTCAGCACTGGTGGAGCTGAGGCACTGACAGACTCTATTCTTTAGGTTTTATAGAGGAAGAGGTGGGGGGAAATCAAATACTGACTCCGTTTCTCAATGTCCACACAAGGAAACCCCAAGAAAAGGTCATCTGAGCTCCACCACTAATACCTTGAATTCATCTTGGATAAAGAGATGCTCCAACAGCAACAGGAGAGCAATAGCAGAGGTGCAGTTCACACAATAGCAGGCTAAAACCTTGAATTCATGGGTCCTGGGTAACCAACAAGCCACAGTAACTCAGCACCATCAATTTTTCAGGAGGAGCAGCCAATCAACAAGTGAGATGAAAACCTAAAACTGACCATCCTCAAGCTTCCTGCAAAGAACTTGGACAGACCATGTGGAAAACTTTCCCCATCTCTGATCCTGACTCCATCATTCGAGCTATTCTTAATCCTAGAAGTCCTCAGTTCCTTCTAAGCCTTTATCAGGCACTTCAGCCTTATCTTCTCAAAACACAACATATTGAAAAAAATCCCTATTCTTTAAAACAGGAAACAGAAATGTGCCTGTGTGTACACGCATAGTTCTTTCCCCTTTATCCATAATTTCCAGCCTGAAAAGATGTAACATGAGGAAGACGGCAATACACCTCTGAAAGGATGACTTGATTCTCAGTGATGTATGCAGCAAAGAAGAAAACAGAAGGGGGATTGTGAGAGAAAACACAGTAAGGAAGCTCAGAGGAGAGATACTGATGTCAAGCAGTAATGGGGGCAAGGAAGCTTCTAAAAACAATCCAGCCTTACAAAAAGGAGTGCTCAGAGTCCTCCAGAATGACCTCCCTCATACATCTACCTACATATCTACCTGCCACCTGGAGGTGTTCAAGGCCAGGCTGGATGTGGCTTTGAGCAACCTGCTCTAGTGGGAGGTGTCCCTGCCCATGGCAGGGGGGTTGGAACTCGATGATCTTTAAGGTCCCTTCCAACCCAAACCATTCTATGATTCTATGAATCTCTCAGGTACAGATAGTGGCAGAGTCTTGTCCCCCTTGTGCCAACACGCACACCAGAATAGATGACCCTTGTGGTCATGGGTCTTTGTTAGTGTTTGTCTTCAACCCAAGAGGATGGCCAGGGACTGCTCGCCAACACCTAAGCCAGATTCTACTGACTCTAATGAACAGAAGGGTCACTTCTGCTCTCTGGAGAAGCCACCTCTCCAGTGAGGGACAGGCTCTGGGTCTTCCTCCCCACACCTTTGCAGCATGCTGCAGGCAGAGATGCATTTCCTAACACCTGAGACCTGTTTCTACAAAAAGAACACTTCTGCAGTGTGAAAATTTGTGAGGACATTGGCCCCGAGCCTTTAAGGAGAGAAAATGGATACTATTCCTTGGCACACAGCTGAAGGTGAGGACGTCTATATGCTTATATACAGATATATTTGAATGTAAAATTGAAATTACTGTTTATAACTAGACACTTGTAAAATTATTGAATATAGCTCAGACACAAATGAAGAAGGTAAAAAGCGTAGGGATGCTACACATGCAGCAGGCTGTATAATGAAAAATACCACCTATACTCGCATTTACTGTCAAGCTACTGGCTTTGCTCAGCGGCTTTTTGGTGTGCGCAGCGATGCACCTTGCAAGGAAATTCAGAACCAGGTCTGTTCCTGCTACGCATGGCATCACGGGTGAAAATAATATGTGATAATCCAAATAAGTCAGCTAATGAGATGTAGCAAAGACTCAGTTGAAGTCTTGTAATTAAATACCATTTAATTATTTTAATTAGGGAAAAAATCAGTTAGTTAGTCTATTTGAAAAGAAGTTGCTGTGTCGCTTACATACAGCCAGTGTCTGGGACGGATGCAATACCCCTGCCCTGCTGCTGAGTTCAGCGAGTTTATTCACACCGTTTCTACCATGACAGCTCTGCCTTCCCATCAGCATTCAGAGGTGGCTCCGCATAAGTTTTATCTTAATGTTTAGGACTTCATAGCAAATAATCACAAAGGCCACCAGCAAACCCTGGCACACTTTTACGGTATTTGTTTTTTAAAAATTCAAGTAACTACTGGTAGAGTCTGATAATGGTTACTGACCTAAAACGGCCAAAAAACCAGACCAAGCAAAAACCCACACTAAAATAAGTTGTGCCCCTAGCCACAAAAAATTAGCATGCTAAATAAGGAAAATAAAAGCGTTTAAACATATGAAAGTTTTGAACTGTGTTTTCAGCTGAGGACAGTCTGTTTTTCTATAATACATGAGTAGAAGAGCTGGAGTACAACTGTGATACCTAATTTGCATAACTCAGCTATTCGTGTTCAAGGTTTAAATGCTGCCCCACAAAATAATCACTGGGATACAAGAGGTAAAAATAAATAAATAAATAACATTTTATACAATGCATTCAGAAGAAGGAGAAGGAAAACAAGAGTGACTCATACAGAGTAAAATTTTGCAGGAGAACAGAGGGTTCGGTTGTTACTGGGTTGCTCTCAGTGTCCAAAATAAAACCCAAAGAATTTAAACCGAGCAGAGAAATTTATACTCCTCAGAATATTCCTTCAGCTGGTTGAGGCTATAATCTGGCTTCATTGTCAACAGCAGCAAGGGATATCTTAAACATAAAATATAAGCCTAGGAATAGCTTTCTCTCCCCCGTTCCCCCCCAAGTATAGATTTTGAGCAGTATGTGATGTTGATCATATACTGCTAGTATTAGTTTTTCTAATTGAAAGCAGAATTAAAAGCTATTAAAAAAACCCCAATCTATTTCTAAGAAGAGTAAATGAATTATTTGCTTTCTGATGTATTACTATGCCTTCCTGGTTGTTTTGTTTTGGCTTGTTTTGTTTTCCATGATCCCCCCCACATGGATTAAGAACAACACATCCGTAAAGGATCTGTAGGTAGGCAAGTGCAAACCTGTTTCTGTTTTCTGCTCATCCCTATGTGGGTTTGCTCGATGACTAATATACATCTTTAAAAGGAATCACACACTCCTCACTTGTCTCTGTGCCAGGGATTCCTCCACAGCTGGGCTGTCGGAAACACCTCCCAGCCATTTTAAGTGGGAACTGGCAGAAATGCACATCCAGAGGGTGGGGGCCGGGAGATGCCCCCACTTCAGATGGTGAAAAACTTGGGGGCTGGGCCCTTGGTCACAGCGACGGGGTGACTGGGACACAATGAGGAAAAAAACACATCTAAGCAAAGAAAAAGGTGAGGAACGGAAGAGAGGAGGGATGTGCTCCTTTCTCCTCCAAAAACCCAGGTGCTCCCCGTATCTACGGACATAAGTGGAGGAGTCTCGGTACCACCAGACCACGAGGACAGGATGGGTTGGGGCTGGATTCTCCTTCATTAATCTGCCATCTCCCTACCTCAGATGGGGAGAAAGAAAAGGAGCAACTAGTGCAAACGAGGTCTTGTTTTTCTGAGATCCCAAGAACAGTTTGTACACATTAAAGTTGGCTTCATGGCACTTTGGGGGAAACATACATTTTATTTTCAGTTTGCAGGGAAGTTGAGCAGGGTCTGTCAAGGTCAGTGACACAGAGCCCTGGCCACCTGGATCCCAGTCCTGCAGCAACAACTTCTTCGCAGGCTGGGCGGAAGGGGAAGGGCTCTGTGTCCTCTCCAGAGGACAACTCCCAGCAAACTGTACGCCTCTTCCCAAAAGATAACAAGTTCCTCCCTTAGTTTGGACTCCGGCTTCAGGGCAAAGCAACTGAAAAGAACCAGTTCTTCAAATATGAGCAGTTATTTTCCTATACTCTTTTGGGGAGTTGCACATAACTTCAGGAAAATGCAAAATATCTCCATTTCACATTACCCTGTTCTGTTAGCAAGATTAACTTGCATTTTCACTCCCATGGCACGCAGGGAGCTTTTAACAAGAGCGTTTAAGACAACATCAGCAGAATCATCTGAGCATCCTCCAGAATTTTCAGCCAAGTGAAACACATCTAAAAGCAGCAAGCTGGCAGGTGTGTTTGAAAAAAAAAAAACCAAAACCAAACAATAAAAATCTAGGAATAGATAAGTATTATTTGTTTCTCAAAATTGGTTTAAAAAGAAAAAATATTTTAACTAGTTCACAAAATCATAGAAGGGGTTGGAAGGGACCTTTAAGATCATCCAGTTCAACCATCAACCTAACTCTGATAAAAACCATCACTAACCTATGTCCCTAAGCACTATGTCAACTCGTCTTTTAAATACCTCCAGGGATGGTGCCTCAACCCCTTTCCTGAACAGCCCATTCCTCCTCACATCCCTACTTCCACACTGAGGAGGACAAAGCTTTCATCCGATGGATGCAGATGGACCCCGAGATACTCCCAGGGACGCCTGGCTCCAGAGCAATAGACGCTGCATATGATAATCCCAGGTGCGGGTCACTACAAGGAAAAAAATGGCAACTGGGGTTATATCAACCGTGAAAATGAAATGAAGATCACTGATACAAACCGATTCACCCATATGTCAGTTTGACCTGGCACTTTAGCAAACACTGGGGAGAAGCATCCTCCCCTGGGAATGCCTATCTCTGCGCACAGGGAGGACTCGAGGGGTGAAATTCAGCAGGATTTTTCAGAATCCCTGATAAACTGGAGAAACCCGGGCAGCTGCAGTACCGACGAGGCATGTTCAGAGCAGAGGTGGAGACCCGAAGGGCTTTCCTGTCTTGTGGTTCTGCGTTTTTAAAGCATATATGAGCATGATATTCATGTATTCCCCTCCTGCTACCAAGAGCTTTCTTACTATCCTGGACAGAGAAAAACAGACATCTAAGCAGCTTTTTTAAGCCATTGATATTTCTATCGGTTCCAATTTCAGACTTGAGAGATTTTTGCTGTACATTGGGAGTGCAAACAGACTCAGCTGCCTCAAGTACACAATTGCATGTGATAATGCAAAGCACAAGTCCCCCGAGAGGCTGAACTGCAGAGAAACCAACCCTGGGTTTCTCGCTTAATTCATGATCTAAATTCCATAAACCATATGTTAAAAAGTCATGCCTGGATAATTTATGGCCTTGTCACTCCTTCATGCAAATTAGACATGGAAAAATTGCATAGGACATTCCTATTGTTATAGCTCAGTCCCTCTTTCTCCTGTGTTACTCCTGAAGCTTTAAGACTTGACACCTTATTGTCATGCAGTTAATTCACCTGCTCTCAGGCTTCAGCTCTTGACGTCGCACGTTAACCCCGTTCCCAATCAGCTCAGGGATTCACCGCCCACTCAGGTGGGACTTAAAGGATAGAGGTACTAAGTTACCAGACAGTCTCCTAAAAGCAAAGAATTATTTATCAAAGCAACATGATAGCAACATGGAAGAGCTGCTCCAAAGCGTTGTGCGTAGGGAGTTGTCTTCCATGCAGGGCCTTCCCACCAGAGCAGAGTACCCCAGGCAGGTCTGCTGCATGTTACCGGCTGCAGCATCCTTGGGATTCTCTGATTTCCCTATCAGGCTTCTTCCCATCGTGGGAAGGTCTCCCCCAAGGAAGGAGGAAGCCACCACCACCTTAGTCCTACCAATGTGATTGTCCCACTCTTGGCCTATGAGCTTAGCCCCTCCAGTGGTGCAGGCCAAAGAAGGTCCTCAAGACCATGCATCCAAAGTTGTCCCTTCCCAAGTGAGTGGTACGGGCTGAGACCACATAAGCTACGGCTGTTCTGCTTTCTCCTGACTGGTTTGGGTTTTTTTCCAGATGGTTCTCTGAATTAAAAGGAAGAAATCACCCAGTTCCTTCCAGTAACCTCCTGGCCTGCCAGACCTGTGGGTACTTGTAGGAAGGGTTTGAGGAACTTTTAGCAGTGACTATGTTCAAAGGGGCATTTAAGCTCTTCTGGTGTCATTTGTTCAGGTTAAAATGGAGTAAACAATTAACCACAAATTATTTGCTCATTAATTGCTTAATAAGAAGGCTGCTTGGACCTTCTGGCTGAGCTGGGTTAGCATTCTTTTTCACAGAAACACAAAGTGTTTTCACTAGTAACAAAATGAAGCATTTGATGAGTCGGCCTACGCAAATTTTAGAGATTTTTTTTTTTTAATGTAATTCATTCACTGAGCTTCCTACGTGCCTTCATCAGGAAAAGAACATCAAGGAAGATGTGAAAATGATAACCTCATTCCGATAACAATTGAAGTTATTACCTATATCTATGTATAAAAATATCTGTATAACAATTTCTGAACACACCTGAAGACAAAAAGGAAATCTAAAGAAACAGGGATAATTTTTAAAAATATGATTAGGCACGTAGTATGCAGTACATACGCCATGCAATGTATTTACAAAAGCATATCATGAAAATTATTTGAAAGCTTCCCATGTCCTAGTGTCGCTGCACTTTGGTTTTTAGACCCCAATCTTAGAAAGCAGCATCAAGCAGTCACCATATAAACAAAATGAAATGTATAAATAAGGACTTTAAAAAAAAAAAAACACAACTACTACACCATTCCGTAGACTGGAAATTTTTGTCTACAGAAACGTTTGTTTCGCTTCTGTCCAAAGCAAGTGAAAAGCCAAGCTCAAACGCGTCAGCTCGTCCTGCAAATGCAGCAGCTGCTCCCAGCCATTGCCCGGGAGATTCATGGCTACAGCCCCAAAGGCAGGGGAAGAAACGGGCCCAGACAGGCACAAAAGGGCTCCCAAGAGGGCTGTACCCTGTTGGCCGCTGTGCCTGCTTGGCAGAGACCTGCCACCTTCTTCCCACCTTCCCTAGCCCTGACGATGCCGTGCGGTGGCTGTGGGGACACGGGGGGACGCTGACCTGGGGACACCCAGCAGAAGCTCCAGCCTCCGACTGCTCGCTGGGAGCAGGCAGGCAGCAAGACATGAATGAATCTGAATTTGAAAGCTGTATATAAAATAAACCCATCAGTTTTCTCCTCCAAGCCCTTATTTGTGTCTCATCTTCATAAAAAAATCTATAATGCTTCAATTTGCAGGTGTCACATGAAGGAGTCAATCATTGCTAAGCCCTAGGTAGTGCTGTGCATTTCCTATCTACGATTTTATTTTACCTAAAATAAGCATGATATTAGCTGGCAATATTTATTCCCTCTTAACAATAGGGGGTGTGTACAAGCCAGCACCGTGTCTGAGCAGCCTGCGAAGGGAAGCACGCTGCGTCATTCTGAGCCCCACGCTGCTGCCCCTGCACCCCTTCTGGTGCCCAAACGCACTGATCTGGGAACTGCGAACGTATCGGAAGAGAAAGACAAAGCAAGATGTAGGCCCACTCTTTCCCAGATGGTGGCCTGGAGCGGGTCAATATAACTTATGCTTTTTTTTTTTTTTTTAAAGTAACTCTTTGTAAAATATCTGTGGATCGTGATGAGATGCATAATACAATTAATAATGCAATTGCAATAATGCAATTAATAATGCAATTAATTTTCACTGCATAGGTACAGCCCCCAGGCCAAATCTAGGAAATAAAGAGGTTTGAAACACACTAAGAGTCTAACGAAGCTCACCCTGAGAGAGTCAGGAAGTAGACAAGCAATTGCAGAGGACAAGGAAGGTTGTAAAGGACTGAAAGACAAAAAAAAAAAAAAATATCTGTGATTAAGGGGTAGGAGAAAAGGGATTCTCTAATGCTAGAGACCGGTCAGACCAAGGCTCAGCACTGGACGGAGGCCAGGAATTAATCAGTTGGTTTGGAAACACCCTCTGGTTCCTGACGAACAGCAACAGAGAATCATCAGCAAAATTTAGCAAATGGATTCAGTGCTGTTGTGCTCATTTCTCAGACCCCAGCCCTCCCTGCAGAGAAAAAGGGATGGAAAGCAAAGGAGGAGTGGAAAGCAAAGGAGGACTTCATTACTGCTTGATTTTCCCAAGACTTTATCCATTGCCACACAGACTAAACTCACATTTAAACATAACTAACGCATTGCATTAAAATATTGTTCAAAAAAAAAAAAAAAGAAAAAAAAAAGAGAGGAAATCCATTTTCCCTACCTACAAGTTATCTAAGAAGCTGTCACCAAAGCAGAGCCCCAGGGCAGGGATGGTGGCAGAGTTTGAAGCCCCAGGGCAGTGAGGCAGCGGCTGGTGCAGGGCACGGGGCAGGATCGGTGGCACGGCCACCTCTGAGAGCCCACCTCGTCCTGCACTGCCTTCACCAGCCTCCTGCCAGGAGGAGAGACAATTAACTATGCAAAGTTCCCCACATGTCCTGGGCATCAACCTGGCTGTAATGGGGGTGTTAACTCTAATTACTCAGAGTTTATTTTTTCATCCAACAGTGATTAATGCTGTCGGAGCCAATGCATACTCGCTCTTTCGCAAAACGGTTAAAAGTATTCTAAAAAACTATCATGTAAGCTGGGGCTTTTTACATGCTACTTCAGGGAAAGAAATGGGTTGGTATATTTTTAACACAGCTGCTTCATTGTGAGAGATGAAAAGCTCACAGGCATGGACATTTAGAATCAGACTCGTTTTGGTTGGAAGGGACCTTTCAGATGATGGAGTCCAACCATCAGCCCAGCACTGCCCAAACCCCCACTGACCCATGTCCCTCAGCACCACGTCTGCCCGGCTTTGAAATCCCTCCAGGGACGGGGACTCCACCACTGCCCTGGGCAGCCTCTGCCAAGGCTTCACAACCCTTTCCATGAAGGAATTTTTCCTGATGCCCATCCTAAACCTCCCCTGGCACAACTTGACCCCTTCAGCATCTCTGGCAGTTGTTGTGCGCTGTTAAACAGCTCTAATAGGAAATAAACCCACCCTCCTGCTCTAAGACCATGAGAATTAGGTTTGTGGGGGCCTTTTCAGCCTCACCGTCTTCATGGGTTGTGAAGGACAAAGTAGAGGCAAAACATTTTGAAGAAGCCGCTGGATCCCAGCGGGACCCTCCAGCTCAATGAAAGTTCTCAGTGCCCACCCTGTTCCGGGTAGGCAGGTAATAAAAAAAGGAAGCAAGGCTCAAAACTTAATCCAAACAAATAAATAAAATTTTGTAAGATCTCAAAATGCAGTGGGGATAGCATGTTTTCAGGCTTTCCTCTCTCCTATTCACTGGTTTCTTGGCTAATTGTGTAGCTGTTACAGCTGCACATCCGTAAAGCTCATAAAATTAGAACTATGCCTGAACGAGTGTCTCACACCCTGGCAGCGACTGGAGAGGATCAAACAGGCAATAGCATTTGGATCACAGATGCTGTGGAATGTTTTTACAATTACAGTTGATTTAAAGCAAGATAAATAAGGCTTTAGAGACACTTTAACATCTATTGATTCATATGAAAAGGAGTGTACATAAAAAGATTTATCTAATTGCCTTTGCATTTTAAAAGTGTAGGTTACAGCAATTAATCACTGGGAGCAGAGGCATGAAAACGTCCCGGAGATGCAGAGCATGGCAGCGGAGAGACGTACAGAGGTTTCAGAGCACAGTTAATGGGGAACCTCACATTGAGATGCAAAAGTTTGAAATGAGGTGTGATGACATTTACCATGTAAGTGTTGAGTGGCCTCCTGGAGAGTACAGATGTGTAGGCAAGCCAGCCATGGCCAGCCTCAGTGGAGCAGCCATGGCTCATCCCATCCTTGTGCGGGCAACCCCCCACCCTGGACCTCAAAACCCAAGAGCCCTCCAGCAGGTTCCATGACCATTTGAAAGAAACCAGTTACATGAGCAGCTTCTCCTCAGGAGCTTCCCCAACACAGTCAAATACTGACCCGCCTTCTCTGTCCCCGCTCATCTTTCTTGATGTACTTTTTAATTATCCATCAGCACACAAACCACACTGAAGCCCTGTCCCTGCTCTGCATGGAGCTGGGGGTGACTCATCATGTCCAGGTCCGTAACACGGGCCCTGTACATCCCCAAAACCATGGCAACATGCTGCTTCTCAGGTCTGCCCTTCTCAGTGTCACCTCCCCATCTCATACTACTTTCAATCATTAGTAAATTTTATAGCAGAGGGGTTTTTTTGTTTGTTTTTTTTTTACATCCATCCACCCCCAGAAATGAGGACATTTTTTTAGGACAAGAGGAAATGGCCTGAAGTTGCGCCAGGGGAGGTTTAGGATGGAGATTGGGAGCAATTTCTTCCCAAAAGGATCATCAAGCCTTTGGAAGGGGCCGCCCAGGGCAGTGGTGGAGTCGCCATCCCTGGAGGGATTTCAAAGCCGGGCAGACCTGGTGCTGAGGGACATGGGTCAGTGGGGGTTTGGGCAGTGCTGGGTTGATGGTTGGACTCCATGATCTGAAAGGTCCCTTCCAACCTGGAGAGTTCTAGGACTCTAAATATCATTGTGGGGAAAGGAACAAAGTCAAGTTGTGGACACATTCATGAGGATGTCAAACCCTACCTAAAATAACACACAAGCCTTACTCCAATGAAAACAACCCTCTAGTTGCTGTTATTTGAAATATTTGGCAAGTACTGATAAATAATTTAAAGGGCACACTTCTTGCAATTGTTTAATAAACATGAAAAACTGCAGAGCATTTTTAGATGTCATAATAACCTCACGTTAACGTGATTTATTACTCCATGGCCCCGTTTTAAGACATGATGTTGGTTACACTAAACAATCTATCTGGCCAGAGATAGATGTCCCAATACTGAAGCCAACCCAGGTGACGAGTCTGCTCTGGCCAGGGAAGCGAAGGTTCAAGAACCTGCAGCACCCGCGATGGCAGCGGGTGATCCCTCCCCAGGCCTCCCTGTGAGAGGATTAGTACATCACAAGAGTTAAAACCAGACGGAGCCCAGCCCTAATGCCTGGGCTTTAGAGGATGCTCCGAGCCAGACCCACAGAAAGTGGGTCACATCACAATTATGATCTCTGCTCAACGTAAATAACATCTGGCTCGTTTTAATCACAACCCAAACCGCAAGTGGGAGACAAGGGCTCTACCTCTTCTGACTCCAGAAGGTGGGCCCAGAAACACTGGAAGTAGACAACTTTTGGGTTTTTTTTTTTCTTTTAAACCTAGGATACCTTAAAAGTTCTCAAGCTTAGTTTCTGTATGCCAAATATGTAAATTATCCTGATTACTACTAAGTCACTAAATCTCAGATATGTAAAACATTGCTACATCAATTAAATTATAATAGGGAGGTGGAAGAACAGCTAGTACTCTCCAAGTTACACATATTTACTTTATGGAGTGGTGGCTGTTTCGGAAACTGCGAAGGGCAAGTTGTGATACGCATTCAGCAGCCGTTTCTGAGTTTGCATCAGTATGCAAAATCATAATTATTATTTCATGTCTCACTTTGTCACACAGTTGTTGTACTTGACTTTCAGTAGCAAGGATGTCCTTATCATTTAACCCAAACGAGATTTAAAATAAACTTAGAGGAAAAATGAAAAAAATAAAAAAAGAGACTTAGTACTCCAGGTATTTCACACCACTTCTACCTGTAAATTGAATGTTATTCCGAATACAGATTTCATTGCTGCTTCCTTAACTCCTCTGCATTTGTAACAGAACTCACCGTTCTCATAACAACTGGAATATACTTAAGTCAAAGTCAGCGGATAAGCACAGAAAAGACGATGCAACAAGGAAAGAAAAATGAAAGGCTTTTGCCTATTGAATGCACGATTTTTGGGTCATTTATTCTCATACTTGAATTTCAGATGAAGTAGCTTGAATATTTTTTTAAAAATAAATTATACCCCAAGCTATGTTGCTTTTTCTAGCCTTTGGTATCACTTTGCCTTTCAGCACAGAAACATGATGTCTCCTTCACGACATGGTCTCTTTCAGAGAGCTCTCTAAAGAAAGAGCCAAATTCCTTCCTAGTCATAATGCTTAAATAACAGGAACTAATTCCCCTCACACTTCTTTGTGTGTGTGTGTGTGTGTGTGTGTGTTTTAAACCACTTTTTGTTTTATCTCCCCTCCAGTTTTTCCCATTGAGCAGAACCTTCAGACACAGGAGGAAGGAGGGGGAAGACAAGTTATTTTTACATGTATTCAAGTATTATGCAGAATAAAAAAGCTTTCCCACAGCAATTGTACTGAAGTACTCTGTCAGGCATAACAGAGTAGCTTTATCACAGAAAAGTTGTAATTACATAGGCGTTTTGTACCTTTTCCCATTTTTTTTTCCCCCATCTATGAAGAAGTGAACTAAAATTAGCATCACACTAACACCCGTGTTCGCAGGAGAACAATCACAGAATCACGGAATCGCCTAGGTTGGAAGGGACCTTTAAGATTATCTAGTGCAACCATCAACCCAACTCTGACAAAAGAGAAAAAAACAAAAAACCACTAAACCATATTCCCGAACACCATGTCAACTCATCTTTTGAATCCCTCCAGGGATGGTGCCTCAACCACCTCCCTGGGCAGCCCATTCCAAGGCTAAAGAACCCTTTCAGTGAAGAAATTTTTCCCAATATCCATCCTGAACCTCCCCTGGAGCAACTTGAGGCCGTTTCCTCTTGTCCCATGGCCTGTTCCTTGGGAGAAGAGACCAACCCCCCCTGGATACACCCTCCTTTCAGGGAGTTGGAGAGAGCGAGAAGGTCTCCCCTCAGCCTCCTTTTCTCCAGGCTGAACACCCCC
>JAOXNO010000004.1:34486509-34497231 GCA_028565335.1 Limnodromus scolopaceus
GCCCAGGTTGCCCAGAGAAGCTGTGGCTGCCCCATCCCTGGAGGGGTTCAAGGCCAGATTGGAGGGGGCTTGGAGCACCCTGGTGTGGTGGGAGGTGTCCCTGCCCAGGGCAGGGGGTGGCACTGGGTGGGCTTTAAGGTCCCTTCCTACCCAAGCCATGCTGTGATTCTGTGATTCAGAGCAATGGCGTTTGCCTTCCCAAGTCACCGTCAGGCGCGATGGAGCCCGGCTGTCCTGGGAATGGCTGAACACCCTCCTGCCATGGGGATCCTTGGCTTGCTTTGCTTTACCTATTAAACCGTCTTTATCTCAACCCATGCGTTTTCTCACTTTGTCTGTTCCAGTTCTCTCCCCCGTCCCACCGGGGCGAGCGAGCGGCTGTGTGGGGCTAAGCCGCCAGCCCGGGTGGAACCGGGGCGTACGGGAAATTGCCTCCATGTAATTTGATGTACACACGCTGATAAATGACGTGCAGTGAATCAGAGACCTAAGAGCGACACTGACTGCGCTTCGTGTGGCGCTGGCCAGTTAATAAAAATCACTCAGTTCTAATTGCAGAAGACTTCACACGGCTTCATAACCCATTCCTCCAGACACGTTACCTGGGAGATGTTAAAATCAGAATTTTATTTTATTGAGCTACTGTTGCAATTCAGCCATAGCAATTAATGACTTGCAAAACAGCAATATTAATTTAGTCTTGATGGCTACTACCAGCCCTAACTGTTTAAGGTTAAAATGAAATTAAACACCTTAATAGATTGGAAAGAAAAAGTTAAAATGCTATTGACAACCTGAAAGTTCCCTAATGCCAAACACAAACTATGGCCACGACCTCTTTCTCTTTTTATTAACTCAATACTGAGCTTAAAGCACAAAACTGGTAAAGGTTTCCGAAGTCACTTGAATGGAAATACCGAGCGGGCTGTCCGGAGGTGGGAGTCGAGGGAGCGAACAGCTGCCTCCCCTTTCAGACTCCACAGGGTTTGGGCCAGTTTCACGTTTGGTGTTTTAATTGGACCTAAGTGACATTTCAGACATTTCATGAACGCACCTGCTAAACTGCTGGAGTGTGGCAGGCAATCACAAACTAGATGAAATATTTACCACTTCCTTTAGAGACTGGTGATGGGGAAAACACCCACTTTATTCCCCTTACAAGGTTCATCCTGACCGTTTCCACCCTTGGGTGCCACCCTTAGTGTGGGAGGAATGGGGCAAAATCCCCCAGTCACAATGTATTTCTGGGTGGTCCTTCAAGCAAAAGATGAAGGGTGAATTACCACCCTGTGTGTGAGGTGACACCACCTCTGTCTCCAGGGCTGGCCAAGACCCTGGGTTTTGAGGAGCAGCTTTCAAGCAGATCGTGTGGGGTTTTTTTCCCCAATAACTTTCTAGGACAAGGGTTTGCAGAAGCAAGGATGAACTTGTAATTGCTTCAAATGTTATTAAAAAATTGCAATACGTCCTCTTGCTTGTAGTCTTCACTTTTTGATTCCTTTCTGCCTTTTAAGGCGACAGAGGAATCTTGACATTTTTAAAAGTATATTCTTAAATAAGAGTTATGATGATGAATCACAGCATCACAAAAGCTGAATTGTACACTTGTAAAACACCTATACAATGACAGTAGTTACCTATAAACATCAGAAGAACTTTTAGCCTTTTAGCAGCCATGTACAAGCCTTAGCCAGCTAATCCCCGATGTTTAATTTTGCTCTTTACTGCTATCTGTGCAGGATTAGAATGACCAGAAACACTCAGAGACCAGAAAACCCCTTTATTCTGTGTGATTGCACCTGGGAGGGTGCATGGGACGGGAGGTCACCAGCACAGCCTTGATGTCCCAGGGAGAAAACATTTGAGTTTCATGAAGAAAAGTGTCGGTCAGAGTCAAATAACAGAGAGAAAGGAAGAGGAGAATTTTTTTTCCATAAAATGACTGTGGATGTCAAAAGAATGTCCCTCCCTGATTAAGGCCAGCAAAGCTAAAAATGTTATCTGCTATTCGTAACCAAAGCCAATACATTTTGTCAGGGTGCTGCTGTAAAACCCCTGCCTGGCCCTGGCACCAGGGACCCCTCGCTCCCGGCTTTGCCCCTCGTGCTGGGGAGAGACAGGTGGTGGGAACGGCTCTCAGCCTGGCTGCATCTGTCCCTCCTGTGACCCAAAAGACTGTCATTTTTAGGAAAGAAATGTCCTTAAGGAAAAAAATGCATTTTTTTTTAAAACCATGAGAGCCAAGGTGGTTATTGGTTTCACAAAATGAAGGCAAAATCAGAGTGTTTCCTCCCGTCGTGACAGTGCGAGTGTAAAGGCTGCACAGGCTGGTGAGTCACAGCCCACACATGAGACCTCGGTCTATGCAGGGTCAAATAGGGATCCCAAAAATACCCTTTGTGCTCCAGAACATCCAGCCTCATGTGAGCACGGACATGTGGCTGTCAGCAGGCATCGCCGTGTTCCTTTATGCAGGAGGAGCTGATCATGGAGGACTCAGGAAAAGGGCAGGTTCAGAGGCGCTGTGTTTGGTAGAGAAATGGGGTGCGAGGTGCAGAGGTGAATCAGGCCAATGTCGCTCTGCAGAACATCTCTGTGATTCATCACTGCCCCATCAGCTTCTCTCCGAGCATCCCATGGGATGCCACTCTTTTCCCAATCGTTTGGGATGCCCAAATTATTGGACACCATTTCCAGGACCGTAATCCATCCTGCTCCTGTCCCATGTCCCAGCTGCATCCTGGACCCTGGACTCTAAGCTGTGTTGGACCACGACCTCCCCCAAGCCCAAGCCGAGACAAAGCAGATGGGCATGGCCAACCGGCAATGACCCGGGTAATGACAGTCAGTGCAGTCAGCAGCCAGCCAAGAAACGCCACCCCAACGCTTCAAACGGAGAAAACAACCACAGAAACACTGCCCCGAGGACACTTCATTTTGGAGCCACCCAAGACCATTCTCCTTCCTATCCCTCACCCAAGGCCATTCTCCTTCCTATCCCTTTCCCCCACCAAATCCATCCCTGGCAGTCAGGGCCTTCCCCTCGTGCTTTTTGGGACCTATTGTTTTCCGCCAGGGCCCAGCCCCCTTCCCCTCATCATCCCCAAGCAGGTACCTGGAAATGTCGATAATTATAGGAAAAGGTTTTCAAACACACACGTTTCCTAACTGACACATGCTCAGCTCTTGATGTGTTCTGTGCCTGTTCTCATTAAATTTTATACACAGCAAACCTGAACAAAAAGCTTGTGCAGTGTTAGGGAACAATGATTCCTTTTTGCAAGTAAAGAGGAGATTTATGGAGAAAATCACTTGAATCTGACAGTCACTGACATCAGTTCTTAGTTCATGAAAAGTGAGTGGGACCTGATGGATCCTCTTCTTTTCATCAGAAAGCTGCTGTTTTTCTTGTCTCGGCTTAGAGTGGGAAGTGAATAATGAGCATGTTGATGATTAAAAAAATCTTACCTTTTACTTTAGCCAAAATTCTTTGCACTTATGACATGAATCATTAAAAAAATTCTGATTACATACCCCAAAGCATTTCATTAGAGAATATTTTTTTCAAACACCTTTTCTGAAAAAACTAAAATAAAATAAAATAAAAATGTATTCTGTGAGAGCTGCAGCCGCAGTGGGGGAACACAAAAGAGGCTGATTTTGAAAAGGTGACCTCCTCCTGTGCCCGAGCGAGGTGCAGCATCACGCCTGTGCGTCTCCCGCCTGCAGCACCCCCCAGCAGGCAGACGGGAGCGATGCCTACACCCCGCACCACGGTGCTTACGTTTAGTGCCTGCTCAATGCACGATCTCCCCTCCTTCCATCAACAATATATCTCTCTCTTGGCTCGCTGCGACGGGAGCTTGCAGGACAGGGCTATGAGCGAGGAAATTGCCTCCAACAAATCTTCTCCTTCAAGACGGAGTACCTGAAGATTAGAGTTCCTCGGTGAGCAGCGCTGCTCAGTTCTCTAGGTGTGCGAGAGCTTTATCTCACCACATTCTGAAGCACCAGTTGGAGCCCTGAGAGGAGCAGGCACTTTGGCAGACTCCAGCTGCACCCCATGGACAATCCTTACCTCGCACAGGGGTGGTGGAACAGACACAAGAACCTAACGCTTTCTGGTGATCCTACCAGCCTTGTTCCAGTTAGATAAATGCCAGCTCCAGGGGCCAGACAGGTAGAGGTTGATTGGGAAGACAAATCAAAGCAGACTGTTTTCAGCATGCCGATGCCTCCCCATTTATTTCCATCTGGTTTCCATGCAATTTACTCTGAGCATGGACAGAAAGACAGCCACATCAAAACAGAGTGGTTAGATCAGTATCAGGAGAGGCTGACATTGCTGGGTTGTGTTTTCTGCCTTCATTCTTAAAAATGGCTTTTTGCAGGGGAAGCTTCTTTTCGCCCCCCCCCCCATTATATGGACAAAATGTGCATGGATTATTTGGATTTTTGTTAAATGACATTGTAGCAAAAATAAATTTCTCCAGTGTATTCCTGGGTAGATTTGACTGGAGTCAAAACAATACTCCAGTTTTTTAGGTGAAAACCCACCTAAAATCTCTGATTTTGAAAGGGTGTATTTGGGGTGGAGGGCCCAAGGCGGGCTCTCCAGACTGCCAGGACCACAAGAAGTGTAAGCATTTGCTTGAGAAGTCAAAGCAACCCCCACCCATTGAGAGGAGAGTGAGGAGAAGGTAAGAAAAGTGTCACTTATCGTCTTGAACTCATTTTCTTTCTCAAACTGTCTTTATAGCCAGGAACGACTCACCACACACTCATCGGAATCAGGATTTCACCTCTTTTCTGCCCCAGATTCTGCCAGATCCCCGACACACCATCACACCAGCAGCCATGGTCTCTTGGACCAACTTCTGTAACAGCTGGGGACTTTCTCTGATGCTAAAGTGAGATTTTGGAAAAGCTCTTTGCCCTTGACTGGACATGTGTATCACTCTAATTAAGGACTGTAGTCCTTAATTAAGAACCAGCCAGTGCTTCCCGGTCCAAGGGATGGGTTGGCAGGGAGGGGGTTGCTATGGTTCAGCAGGGAGGGGGTTGCCACGGTCCAGCTGGCCTCAGACACCCAGCAAGGTGCCAGGAGGACCTGCAGGGAGAAGAGCACGTCGGTGGGTTTGCGCTTTTCCTTGCATTTGGGATGCTGTAAGTTTATACAGCAGGAAAAGAAATCAAAAGAACTGACCTCTTAGGACAAGAGGAAATGGGCACAAACTTGAGTATAAGAAGTTCCACCTAAACATGAGGAGAACTTCTTTACTGTGAGAGTGGTAGAGCACTGGAAGAGGCTGCCCAGAGAGGTGGTGGAGTCTCCTTCTCTAGAGACATTCCAAGCCCTCCTGGACAAGTTCCTGTGCAAGGTGCTCTAGGTAGACCCGCTCCGGCGGGGGGGTTGGACTAGATGATTTCCAGAGGTCTCTTCCAACCCCATATGATTCTATGATTCTATGATTCTATGACCTTTCAGAAGAAGATTTTTAACTTCTCTGGTTTGACACCTTGGTTTCAGAGGCACTGGAATTATTTAAAACTCGAATGGAGGGAATCAGTCCTTTTGATCGCAATATATTCAAATGGTATTGTCTTTAATTCACACCTGCTTGTGGCAGATATACATTTTGGCAGTGTGTGGTATGCAGAGTATATATAAAAATATATATATACACACACTTTTTCATGTCCATGTGTTTGTGTATGGCAATCCGTCTGCAGAGCTCCTTAATTTCACTGTAATTTGGGAATGGATGCTGTGTAGTGGAAACAGAAGGGATTTGGGTTGCATTTGGGTGCATCTAGCCCTTCCAGACGTTCCCATGGGGTACCACCACAGGAGACCACCCCGCAGCCCAGCTCTGCCTGAGGGGATGGACATCCCAGACCTGCAACTACAGCATCCACCCAGAGGTGGAAGATCTCCTCCCATCCCTCTTGACTGCCTGGCGACAGGTCCCATCTGCCAAGAAATAATTAGCCTCTGTCCCGTTACCTTGAGAGTAAAAGACTCACAACCAGCCCTGTTTCATCTGTGGCCAGAAACTGGCTGGTTAATTGGTATTTTCCCTTGGTTTTACATGAGAAGCTTTTCAATAATTTTGTGAAATATTTTAGCTCAACCAGGAGAGAGAATGTATAATTTATTTTGTTACTTGATAGAATTAGTTGTTCTTAGCTTGCTGTGGCAGTATAAACTGTGAATGCAATATTTTCTAGAGTGTCCTTTTTCCATGAGATTAGTAAATTTAATTTGAAATTCTGTATTCACAAGTAGTGCACTGGCTGAAGGCAAGCTGTAGAACAGATGACAAAGGTTATTACATTTTTTAAATTATATTTTAAAGATGTTTAATAACTGTGGAGAAAAGACTTTTATGAAAATGGAAATTGGCAGATTAAAGAATGAGTTACACAAAGTTATTTTAAAAACACATGAAGTCACTTTTCCTATCAACTCTTAAAGGGCCAAGGTCTTGTTCTCAAGACCAAAATTCTAATTTGGACCAGGATTTAGCTGAATCCACAATCATATTCTATTAATTGGTTCTAAATGCAGATACAAAACATACAATGGTTATTGATGGTCAGCATTTTTCAAATATGGTTTTAAGACTTCTTTTCCTTGTCACCACCATTAAAATTTAAGTTGGGTTCAAAGCATGGCTGATGTTTTCCTGACTCATGTCCAACCCAAAAGTTAAGCTTCTCAGAGCTAAATTCTGCCTTGATCTTGAGACAACGATGTCAACTGGGGGCAAAAGCCACCCCCACACTGGCAGAGGGCATTTTCTCTACTGGGAACCAAGTCTTCCTCTGAAATAGACCAGCCCAATCCAAGGCTTCATCCCTTCTTGTTAAACATTATTTCCTTCCCCCTGAATACTGGTGGTTATCCCCATTGAGGACCATCACTGTGATCAATGTCAGTCACTACCAACCACTTCCACCATAGCCTTTTCCCAAAAACATGTTCTTTGCTGTGATAAAATTATTTTACCTCTTTCCCAGTCTCAGCACACCCAATTATTGAGAACTTGCCAGTAAAAAAGAAAAAAAAACGAAAAAACCAAGACCGTCGCCAGCAAGCAGAGCCAGCACAGAGGATTTCAGCCCAGGAGGGGGATGTTCTCACAGGTCAGGAGAGCACGAAGCCATCCTCACATGATGCTGACCTCATGGTGCTGCTGATGTTGGGCTGCATCGAATCCCCCTGGGGACGAGTGATGTTCTTCGTTCTCCAGCTCTGCAGACTATCACAGAGAGGTTCACAACATCACTACTTGCAGCCCGTTTTTCGTTTACGTTCCAGCAGCAGCTCAGAATTGTGCCTGTCTGCTTTCCCTCAACAACGGTTGTTCTCTGATTCCCACGGCTGGTTTGCGTTTTGGATTAGCCAGTCGAGGAAAGGTGTTGTGGAGATAGAGAAGTATTATCTTTTGCTGGAGTACACTTGGACCGCCTTCAAAAGTTGAAGTCAAAATAACCCTACCACCTCACATTCAAATTCACACTTATTCATCTCATTTTTTAATATGAATACTTTTATATGCTGTATGATAAAAAGCCTCCTTACACATATCGTATTTCGCAGCACCCTAAAATTTCTGTGCATCCAGAGGAGAAGTTCTGACTTGCTTTAATCCCTCTAAATAAAACAGAATTTTGAAACAGTCTTAAATGCGTAGCCAAGTTTACTGGAAAGGAGAGCACAACGGTTTTGTAAGACCTTATGAGAGAATTGACACAGAAATGGCAGAGACATTTGTTGGATCGCTGACTTCCTCTCAAGTGCACCTATGGACTCAGGAGCTTACCAGTAAGAAGATATATCCGATATTACACATTGTCTTTAGTCTGTCTACTGACGAAGAGGGTGTTGGGTTTTTTTAGTGAAGTATCCAGTACTTCTTAGCTCTGACAAGTTATTTCCATCAGTCCTTCTGCTTCCTGACTCCTGCAAACCCAGAAAATGCAGATATTTGACAAATGTTTCCAAAACATGCTGAAGTCTGGAAACCCCTGATGTTTCTGAGTGAACATTTGGCTTCTGTTTCACATCCACATGCATCCTGGAGCCAGCTGATTATTAAGGACTGGGGATGGTGGGTCTGTAGTGCTCAGCAGACCGAGCAGGTAGTCACCTCTCTCTGTTGTTAACTTCGTGGAGGTCAAACACACACGTCCCCTAATATCCTCCTGGATACCTGGGCTGGCTTGTCTTGATCACCCCCTGCCTACCTCATCTTCTATTAATCAGCAGGAGGAGAGGGTGGTCACAGTCTGACCAGGCTTGTTCTGTGCAGTGTTCCTCAAGCAATAATTTATTGCTCAGTAAATACTCAAGGCATCCAGGTTTCGAAATGTAGATTCAGACATCGCATCTCTATTAATGGAGCCGTTTGTTCAATACGGGGCTCATCTACGCAGCTCCTCACAGCAATATTTCACCAGGTATCAGCTTTTCATTTCCTCCAGAAAGCACTCCTGGCCAGTATAATCCAGTCCCAGGAAGCACAAGAAGTATGCAATTAAATTCTCGTTCATGGCCTTGCTCCAGCTCTTCTCTCTAATTTATTACCACCCCGGAGTCCTGCGCAGACTTCGCTCTCCGGACGCCCACCTTCTGTTTGTCCCTCCGGTTTTCAGGGGGGCAGCAGCTGCCCAAAGCCTCTCCTATTGCTCTGCCATCTGCTCAGAAAGATTTTGTCTGCAAACATGGGAATAGCACTCCACGCTTTTGTCTCAAGTTGCAGCAAAACAATCGGGTTCTTTCTTCCGAAGCCTAATAAATGGATTGGCTTTTAGGTCTGCTAAAGATGCCAGATTAGCTGACTCTTATGGAGGAGGATTGAAACTGCTCTGCCCCACTACAGAAAGGTGTCCCCTCCAGAGCCCCCTCACAACCACTTGACCACATCTCCTGGAAATGGAGACAGGACGAGACCCCGGTACGATGCCTCAGAACGGAATGAGCAAGAGCGTGGTTGAACATTTCCCTGCGGGAAATACAGAAACCTGGTGTTTCTTTGCTAATATATAACTGGGCATGAACGTCACCCATTTAGGGAAGATTAATCCCAGTCTTATTTGAAAGCAACCCCCAAAAGAGGGCTTCTAAAGGGCTCTCAGACCATGAAACCACAAGACCACAGCAATGGGTTTTAACACCTATGACTAGAATGAGCAAAATGGATAGAGCTAGAGCCTGTGCTAACTGTAGTTTCAGAGGAATTCAGCAGGATGTGGGCAGATGAGGAGATGGCAGCTGTGGAGCAGCTCTGTGGACACCGCACTGACCATGCGGTGATGCCCTCTCTGTAGCTACCCCAGATGTTTGTGCACCAGCACAGCAGGTAACCTGCTTGCTGCGAGGGCAGGTCACGCCAGGGAGCACAGGGGAACCTGGGGCTTGGTAGGAAGTGTTTATATGATCTACCCCAGCCTATATCCTAAATAAACAAGCCGCTTGACATTTTAGCTTAATTGCACAGTATATCAGATCAGGAAATAATAAATCTCAGTTTTAAACTTTTCCAAACAAAGTCAAAAGATACCAACTGCAGGACCTGGCTGCAGTTTCCTTCTTTCCCATCTTTTCACAGCCGTAGGAGCATTAAGCTGCTTTTGGGTTTGCCTCTCTTGAGCCAGCGCAGCAGAAGCACCTCCATGAGTGGACACGTCAACCTCCTCATCCCATCAGCTCTGGCTCAGTGAGGAAGGTTCAGCTCTGGCTCAGGAGGTTCCACACACCCCCAGGTTGGTTCAAACCCTCACTATGCACCTAAGTCATGCAAGCTGCAAAGCTGGAAGCGCAAATCATCACTAGCAGAATGCTGTCAGCCCTTTTGCATGCTAACAACATGGATTTCAACTCCTTCTGAAGCCTAAACAACCCTGATTTTAATAATCTAAAACCCACACAGCTCCATCAGTATCATGTTAATCTCATAAATCAGTTTTACATCTCAGATTGTCCTGGATGCATTTTATCATCCCATTTTGCTGGCCCTACCCCATTATTCCTGTAACACTCGGCACCCAGTGTGCTCTCCTCCCAGCATTACACGTGTGAGTGCTCAGTGCATGCCATGAAATATTAAAGGAGAATGCTGAGATGATTTCAGGGATCCGGAGAGCCCCAGAAGTAACGAGGTGGCCACATCAGAGCAGCTTTCTCAGCCCGGGACTCGCAGAGCTCCATCTTGGCTCTCGCAGAGAAGTCTTAAAGAGTGAGTCAGCTTTTCCTGGTAATTACTGAGATGTTTGTGTTCCTGTAAGCAAAGCCGGTCTTTGCAGAAGTACATATGCTTTAACGCTGAAATGCATTTGGAAACTATTATTATTGTTCCACCAAACAATAGATCCCTTGAGAAGCAAAACAACATTTTCTATTTACACATCTGTACAAACTGTTGTTAGAGAGGGCAAAGCTGATTTGCTCGATACAAGGGAGAATCGGTGAGTGCTCTTCCTAACCCAAACCGTACATCATTAGGGATTAATTTGTGCTACCAGGAAAAAAAGCAGCATTTGGCCCTTCAAATTAGAGCTGGAGTCATCTTTATTCTTGAGATGAGACTCTTTTAGCAGCCCCATTGACCTTCTCCAGACCTTTGTGCTCTTATTTTGCCTTACAGCTGGCAAGTGACCTGTACGTCGCAGGTGTAGGAGGGGAGCCCTAGGAGGAGGGGGAAGGGTTTGACACTG
>JAOXNO010000004.1:34509715-34530664 GCA_028565335.1 Limnodromus scolopaceus
CAGCCTGGAGAAAAGGAGGCTGAGGGGAGACCTTCTCGCTCTCTCCAACTCCCTGAAAGGAGGGGGTAGCCAGGGGGCGTCGGTCTCTTCTCCCAAGGAACAGGAGATGGGACAAGAGGAAACGGCCTCAAGTTGCCCCAGGGGAGGTTTAGGATGGATATTGGGAAAATTTCTTCATGGAAAGGGTTGTGAAGCCTTGGCAGAGGCTGCCCAGTCAGTGGTGGAGTCGCCATTCCTGGAGGGATTTCAAAGCCGGGCAGACGTGTTGCTGAAGGAGATGGGTCAGTGGGGGGTTTGGGCAGTGCTGGGTTGATGGTTGGGCTCGATGATCTGAGAGGTCCCTTCCATCCTTGACAATTCTATGATTCTATGATTTCACTGCTCTCAAAATGAAAGCAGAAAACATCCCAATTACCCAGCTGCCCTTTCAACGGGGGGATCAGCTTGCTGTCATGAGTGACTCTGGCATCTGCAGGGTTCCTGATGTGTAACACAGAAGCAGACGTGCAATTAGATGCTCCGAGCCTTACACAATGTGTTGATCAACGTGACACGCGCCTCCGCTTGGAAGAGGACAGCTTGGGTCAGTACACGGGCTCCAGAGGGGACACAGCCCTTTCATCTGCCTGCTCCTAACGAGTTTTTGTCTTCAGTCTCTCTCATTACAGCGCAGATGAGACTGAGAATGTTGGGCTGAACACTGATGAGCACACGGCAAATCTTACGGATTTGGAGAACTGCAACAATGAGATATTTTTTTTCTCCTCCAGTGCTGGAAGGTGTTCCTATGTTTGTCTTTACCCTTTAACGAATTAAGGTTCCAAACTGGTCTCCCTTTCCCCAGGCAATGATCAAGGAACTTCCCTCCTCTCTCTGCTTCTTCCCCTTTCACGTTTGTGCTCGCTCCTCTACGTGCACAGATACTTGCCATAACAGTGGCCATTCAAATAGGCCAAAACCTGTCCTTTGTCTTCAGATTCCTCATCATTCATTAGCGGTCTGTGCAGATTTGTCTTTGGAGTCCTCTACTCTTCTTTTATTCTTCATATTTAATGAGGCACAAAGAACTGTGCAATAAAGGCTCATCAAAGCTGTCATTTATCTATGTTTAACTGTCTTTGTTATATATTAGTAATAAATGTCCTAAAGCTTTCTGTATATGGACACATTTCTCCTCATTATTTTGTGTTGTTTTTTCCAGGAATTCATTCGCATAGTCTTTTCCTCCCCTGGTGTGTGACTGAGGGCGCTGCCGTGTGAGCTGTGCCGCCCTCCTGAGATGGCACCTGCAGTTTCACCTGGTGCTTCCTTGAGACCTGAGGATGGGGGCAGGGAGCTGTGGTTTTCCCGTGCCCCAACCTTCCTGCCAACCTGACATCACGATGGAAGGATGGGGGCCTGATGACCTGGAATCTCACTTCTTTCCCACCAGTCTTTCCTGAGGAGCAGATCCTGGAACCGGTGGGAATGTTCCAGCCAGGAGCCAGCTGGGGTCTTTGTGAGCATCCCGCCTCACCACAGCCCTGCTCCTACACTCAGATACCACAGCGATGTGTGGGAACAGCATCAGCGGGGATGTAGATAAGGAAGAAAAACAGATAACCGGTTTTTCTCTGGTTATCTCCTTTATCAAGGCAATGTCCAGCTTTCTGGCACAGAGGGAAAAAGGCATTAGAACATGGGTGGGACAGAAAATGCCGGTGAGACTTTTCTGCAGTACTGGAACGGAGCAGCACAGTCAGCAAGGAAAGGTCTCCTGCCCTGGATGGGGAAGGTGGCCAGTGGAAGAGTTGAGGGGTTGGCTTCTCCCTCGAAAGAAGAGAGCCAGTAAACCCCGTGGCTGCTGTTGGATGCTATGGATGAAGATCTGGTACCTCTGGATCTGTGCTGCCCGGGATGACACGTGGCTGACACCAAGAAAAGCACAGTGTTTTGGGCTGGTTCTCCTCCTGTCACAACATCCCGTGCCATGTCCTGGTGTGGGGCCGGAGCAGAAGCCCAGGGCTCGCAGGGAAACAAGAACCTTCATTGCCCCAAGAAAAGGCCATGAATTAGCTTCACCCTGCCCCAAGTTCTCACCACTTCTCCTGCATTAGTTGTAATTATATCAATTAGGTATATTTACTCATTAATTAAAACTGCTATTCGGTGTATATTTTTAGTGCAGACAAATGAGGAGCTGGGTAATTTTATACAGCTATCGCAATAATGACAGACGAAGGAGGCTAATCCTGCCCGTGGTACCAGCACAAATCCTCACCAGAGGGACCACGACGCTGTAGGGGCCAGTGCCGTGGCCAGTGCCGTGGCCGTGACCATGACCGTGACCATGGTTGTGGCCATGCTGGGTCGCCCACGGCAGGAGAGGACTCTGTCCCTGACAGAGAAAGTGCGAGTGCCCCACACCCTCCCAGCCAGACACCCGGGGATGGGAACACCCACACCTTTGAGGAGTCTCTCTACGAGTTCAGGAGAATAATAAAAATGCATAAGTAAGCAGGAAACATAAACAGAGCAAATAATTAGCTAATTACAACCTGCTTTAGCAGAACATTTTTAATTATTAAAATAATTAGCGAGATTAAATTCAAAGCAAAAACTCCATAAACTCAACCTGAACTTGTCCTTGAAGCTTTCAAGTGCCTCAGCTGAATGCATTTACCTGGCGATACTTCCATTAGCACAATGGAATTCATAAATACTTTTTTTTTTTTACTTTCCAGTTTATTTCATTTGACATTTCTGAATATTTTTAGCGTTTCTGTTTCAGGCTGGGTATTTAAGAATACCTCTGAGGGTTTCTGAACTAAAAAATGTTTTTCATTCACTTTTTGTCTGGTAACCTCTTCTGTTTGTTTACTGTGTTTTGCGTAGGAATAATTTCTGCCTGAGCACCCTATTTGTCTCTAGTTTCCCAAATTCTAGGACACTGGTTCTTCAGTAGGGTTTTTAAAAAATATTTCATCAGTGTGGGTCATTCATCTTGATCAGCATTGTGATCTCTGTTAGTGCCTCAAATCCCTCAGAAATTCCTCTTCTCCACTAACATGCTGTGGAGGTCTTACTGACATTAAAATATAGGACACTGTAAATAATCTAATCCTCTGCTTTCCAAGCACTTATTGCTTTTGCAGGACCTGGCTGCTAGGTTAATTTTTTTGTGGCCATAACAGGCAGAGGTTGGGGTGCTCCTGGGTGTGAAAGGAGCCATGGGGGGCAGAAGGGGCTGGGGTGGGCAGAGAGAACGGGGCAGCAGGGATCCTGCACGTGATGCCTGTGGCTGCACAAACACGCCAAAGGTCGGCCACACAACATGGAATTTCACCATATTTAGCTGTTTGTGCTGACTGGCTCATTGCTACAACTTTTTTTTCACCAGAGAATGAAACATCAGACAAGCTTTGGAAGAGGCTGCCCAGGGCAGTGGTGGAGTCGCCATCCCTGGAGGGATTTCAAAGCCGGGCAGACGTGGTGCTGAGGGACATGGGTCAGTGGGGGTTTGGGCAGTGCTGGGTTGGTGGTTGGACTCCATGGTCTAGAAGGTCCCTTCCAACCGAGACAGTTCTATGATTCTATGATTCCATAAAACTCCCTGCCATCTCTCTCGCACTGGAGCTGGGGCTCTCCCTCAGGACCCCACTGCCGGATCAGGTCCTTCCTAATTTTCTTTTCTCTCTTTAAGCTTTAGAAGTTTTCCCTCTAAAGAAAGTTCATAGAATCATAGAATCATAGATTTGTCTCAGTTGGAAGGGACCTTTCTGATCATCCAGTCCACCGATTTGGACTAGACAGCTCCTAGTACCGTCCCCTACTTTCTTATTTTCTTTTATTTGAACCTCCTTGGTACTTTCTGAGTTTCCAACCATCTGTGCTCTCCAAAATGCACTGGCAGAAACAAATTCTCCTGAGAGAGCAGAAATGGCTGTTGATAATAACGAGAAGGGTTTGTTTCATGGCCATCTCAAGTAAGGAGGGTGGTCGGGCTCACAGGTGATGCCGGGCACCGGGATGGGCATCCATCTACTCGCCCCCACCATCCCAGGACCCCAGCCCCCTCCTGCCCACACCTCCCTCTTACCCAGCAAACACCCTGACACTGCCTGGGATGTCGATAAACAAACGACAATTTGTCTAAAACTCCATTACCAGGACGGGATATGGTGCCAAACAATAAATAAAAATGTGATCATATCTCAACAAGTCTGGTACCTTCATTTATCACCTCATGAGACAGAGGGCTGATAATACCACTATATTTGGTATTCAACAATCAGTCACTTCTTTGTGTGCCCTAATACATCTCAGATTAACTGATAAGATATTTATCGCCTGGAATTTTATGAATAAATATCATCCCAAAATACTGAGGCTTATTCTGGAGTATTCCTTTCTGATTCAGAGGTAATTAAAGATAGAAGAAAAACTGAGAACTACTTCAGGAAATTGGCGATCAGGCCAGCACAGAGCATGTTTCCGTTTTTCCCCTCAGGAGTTTCAAACCTATTTGTTTATGAATTGCCTTTGTCATCACATAACTTTGTTGCTTCCTGAGTTTTCAGAGCTCATTAGGAATGGTTATAAAATTGAATGGAAAAAAGAGGATGATCCTAAGAGATCCCTCTCTGGTGTTGGCATTAACCCATGGCACTGAAGCCCACGTTTGGGATTATTCTGCTGGTGAGAACCTGCTGCCCCTCCTATTGCTGGTGTGCAAGAGACCTTAGAGCAATTCTTTTATTCAAATTAATCCTATCAAAATGTTACCGCTAAAATTAACCTTCAGAGTGACCGTGTAGGACCACTGTCACATTTCTGTGCAGCTATTTTGAAATCCAAATGGCAAATCCATGGTAGGTGGACAAGTCACCTAAGGCGTCCTGGCTTTGGGTGTGTTGTGTTGGAAATGAGCCAATAAGGATAATTCTGGAATTGCTGCTTCTTGGTCATATATTTGGTCAGCAAAGTCTCAGTGAAGACAGACCGACACGGGCAGAAGTACACGTCTGACAGGAGAAAGTGTAAGCATTCCGGAAGCAAAAAAGAAACATAAATAGATGGTGAGTCTTCTGGCTCTGCCACCATCAACCTTCCTCCTGTCCACCCCTCTTGCTCTCAATGTCTTTATCCATGAGCCTCTCCATACATTGCATTAGAATGAATTACAGTTAAATTACTGCTGTGCAAAAGGATATACGTCTAAAGCTTGGACAAAGGTTCGTCTGGTGCTCAGAGGGCAGGTGAAGGCAAGGCTGGGGTACGCCGTTCCCAACGGACACGGGAAGGCCCTGGTGAGCCGTGGTGGGAGCAGTGGCCTGGCCGGTCCTGTCCCCTCCCACATCCGCCCGCCCCGCTGCGCTGGGTCTGGTTAATTGGGTACATAATGAGTCTGATCTTGTTCTTAGTGGAGTCAATAGTAGGTCTGGGACCAACATGTCATGCTTCTTTTCCCGTTTTAATTTACATTGATACTTTGCTTCATTTAAAGGCGGCTCCTTACTTCAAATGACTCTTGATCAAAGGGTGAGTCATCTGGGCTGGTTTAGCTGCATACATAAACAGGCACATATTTCTTCATTATCAGCTTTGGGAAGCTCCTTGCATAACGATCTCTTTGTCGGTTAACTGAACTGAGCTTTGCTCATCACTTCCCAAAGAATTTCATCTCGGTCAGACAGGGACCCGTAGCTGCCTGTTGTAGGAAAAGAAGTCGCAATATTAAAAAATGTCACTACTGTAAATTTAGCAAAGATGAATAAGAAGTTGCAATATTAAAAAGTGTCACTGCTGTAAATATAGCAAAGATGAATAATTGAAAAGATTTATAGTGCCATTACAGGAACTACACATTACGCGCACATATGCAGCTAATGGTCACGCTAGCCATAAATAACTCGTCAGTGCGTTGCCTTATCTGGGGTGTCTGGGAAGGTGGGAGAGAAAATATGAGATGATAAATGTGTTCGTAATGCCGTTACCGTCTTATCAGTTTAAAGAACCTTGAGATGGAAAGTTCCTGATTAGGAGTCCTGACTCCCCGTGAGGTGATGGCTCTTCATTAGGGGCCGATGGAAGCCGAACGTGCCTCAGAATCACAATTTTCTGTTCCAACTCTCCTTGCGTGCCATGGAGGCTTTTTTCTTCCTCTTGCACCAACAACCATCTCCTATCTCAAAGGGAGAGCACCGGTATGCTGAAAAAATCAGCATAGTGTAGTTTGAAGTTGGTGATTAAATCACTTTAGTGCCTGCACGGGTGTGTGAATATGTGTGTGCAAAGCAGAGAGAGAAACAGAAAAAAGGCAGGGAAAAAGCAAAACCTGTGAAAATTAGGTGACACTTTGGACTTCAAATGAATCTTTTGGAAGAGTTTGTATCATGCTCAGGAAGTCAGGAGTAAGTCTCCATCTCTGGTGCCTGCATCTGAGAAAGACAGCATAGCTGCCTTGTGTGAAAAATGAGGGGTTTTTTTCAGGCAGGTAGAAAATGGAGGGGAAAAAAACCAAACCAAACACAGGAAAAGAAAGAAAAGCACAGGATATTAGAGCTATGTTTTTAAAATGCCAATTGTCTGTCACGTTTTTCTCAGTTCTGCATGAAAAGCTTCACATGGCACAGTCCGGTGCATCATCCCCAGGCAGGGCGATGCTGCACCAACCTCCAGTGTGCACCCTACACCATCCCCGCAGATAGATGTGTTTCCTGAACCATAAGGACACATTTAGCCGCTGGAGCAAGCTGAAAGAGGCCCACCAGACTGGCTGAAAGAGTCAAAGAAAGACCTGGAGAAGTTAAATGAGGAGCAGAGACCTGAAGTCACTGACACCATTGAGCAGACCCCACACGAGCAATAAATAAACTGGGCCCAGGCTTCTTCTGCTGTCGTTCTGCAGAGAAGTCCCCCCCGAGTGCAATAGGATGACTCATGGCTGCAATATCGCTTCCCCCGAGGATGAGGAACACAAAGTGCTTTGGGGCAAGTGACCCAGCTCAGCAGGAGTCCCTCCACGCAGGGTATGGGATCCCCGCCAGCCTGGACTCCCTGCAGTCCTCATACATCTTCTAAAGCAAGAAAAGGATGAGTCAGGAATCATTTCAGAGCAGTTTATTACCCAAGAAATTAAATCTGTTGACTCACACAACTAAACCCTCAATTTAACAACAACGACATGATTTCCATATTACCATATAAGCTGTGCCACATCCTAAATCATCAGATAATAGTGTAACCGGAGTGCACAGATGATCCTCTGAGTTCTTTCAAAGCTTTTAGCACAGAAATAAGCAAGCAGGCAAACAAACAAACAGAACCCAATGAAACTGGTTGTGTGATAGCGGCAGAGGCAGGATGTCAGGAGAAAAGAAAGATCTCTGGTCCGCAGCTGAAGAGGTGGTGAGCTGACTCTAGATGAGACAAGAGTTGTCTGCTACTTAAAAGCATAAATTCTGGATGTGCACTCCTATTTCTCACTGTGCTGCATAAAATGAGCCTTATCCCTCCGCAGGTACCCAACTTTTCAAAAATAAACTTCTACCTGTCAGAAAAGCAAGGTCCATGACGGTGCCTGAGGAGATGTGTTATGGTCTTCCCCGGCACAAGCTGATTTCTAAAGAGACATGCCCAAACACATTTTGTAAAATGCCTGAATCTGCAAGTTGCAAGCTTTTGACTGGCACACGGTGGGGATGGAGGGGAGCACTATCTATAAATTAAACTCCAGGACCCAAGTGGAGCCCCATGGCTCTTCGCCTGCATGGGTGGAGGGTATGGCTGCTGCCGGATGCTTTTACTCCATATGCGACATATTTGGAAGAGCCTTCCTGGAAACTCTTTTCCAGCCCCAAACAGAAGGACTATGGACCGGGATTATGTCTATTTCCCCCATTTATTTATCACCAGATGGGTTTGTCAGAATCTTAATGCTCAGTATTGCAAATCCCTTCCTATGCACAGCTCCCTTCCCTTCGTGTGCAGGACATAAAAGACACGAAAAGGGGGTTGCAGCACTGAGCGTTTACCCAAAAGCCATGGCAATGGCAATGGCAATGGCAATGGCAATGGAAGTGGAAATGGAAATGGAAATGGAAATGGAAATGGAAATGGAAATGGAAATGGAAATGGAACTGGAGAGCCACAGCCCTGTGCATGTGTGGGACCAAGTGACCAGAGTGCCATATGCTAATGCAGATATCCCACAGAAAAATAAAAACACGGTGTTCTGTTAACTCTCCATACTCCCCCAGGAACAGATCTCAGCTGTTGTGCCTGTGGAGCCGCAGTGTTGGCAGTGCATGGGTAGCATGGGTACCACCCGAAATTTTCCCTCAGAGCCCTGTTATTCCCTGAGGAATGGACAAACACCCCCAAAACAGGGTTTTTAGCCAGCGCTCCTTGTCTGTCTCAGCAGGGAAGGAGGAAAAGGGGGCTGCTGCCGCCGGCATGACCCCCAGTGGCAGTGTGGGAGAAATGGGGAGAAACTGCTTTATTGGTGCAAACTGTTTGCTGAGAGCCAGGGTGGACCTGATCTCCTTGGGTGAACCGGTTGTCACTCCCAATACAGTCAGTCCCCTACTGTATTCTGGAGACACATAGGTAGTGTCCTTAGCTGGTTTTGTCTGTCAATATTGCTTTGATCCAATAAGGGACGCATTTCTTGCACTGGCTTTAATGAAATCATGCAGATATTTTTTTCCCCTGACAGAGAAGAACACTCATGTTGTGGTGGGAAGCTTCTAGCAGCCATCCAGGCTGGAGTCACGTATGAGAGAAATTGTCCTCAGCACCAAAAGGTGCCATCTGGCCAGAGTCCAGGGTCAGAGGTCTGAAAGCTGCAGGACTCCAGATAATCATTTGGAACAAGTCTTTGAATGCACTATTGGATGGAGATATTAGTTTTCAATGAGCTGTGCTGGACTGAAGCTCACAGCTCCTTTGCTCCTCCCTGAGCTGCCCGCCAGATTCTTGCTTGGCTTGAAGGTGGCCTTGGTGTCTCCACTGCCTCCCAGCCCCAACAATCTGGCTGCTCACAGGACATGGGACAGACATGCCAAAACCCTGCTCTGTGGACCTTAAGCACATCCAGGCTCAAAGTTTTACCTGTGGGGGGAAAGCCGATGCCAAAGAAGTCAATGAAAAAAAGTCGTGAGGTTTCTTACGGGACTTGAGAACCTCAAGTGCCCTGGGACCCCCACCCACACAGACATAAACAGCAGCCCCGGTGTGTGGAGGAGAAACCAGGTCCATTCCTGGTGGATACTGTCGGGGTCTCACTTCATGGGCTCCATGTCTGCCTGGTCTAGGCTGCCTCTGAAGGTGCATTTTTTTGTGTGTAGTAGATAGATAGCAGCCTTGAAAAATGTTTGTCTTCAGCGTGTGTTCTGCTGCCTGGCATAAAAGAGTCAAAGATTAAGATCAAGAGAATATCACATCGTGAATAATTTAGGCACTAAATTTAGCATCTTCCTCTGCGGAGGCCATTTGCAAGGAAATATGAGTTCCCTGGTATTTATCCTGTGCACAAATGTATTTGAAAAATCCTCTCAAAATATTCAGTAGTTGTCTTGATCAGGAACTAATACTGGTCAAATATCTCACCCATTTTGGCTTCCATCTCTGAATGAGGTATGAAGGCATTTCCCCTACACACATTTTAGAGAGAAAATGTAGGGATTGACTGTCATTAGGTTTAGCCTTAATAAGGGATGAGACACAAACGAGCTGCCTTTGGAGCTGCTGGGTGAGGAAAACTTGAATTTGTAATTCTTTCACCTTTCTTCCTTTATTTATATTGTACCTGTGAGGTCATCACTAAAGCAGAGCACGGGAGCAGGTGAGTTTGGTTCCCACCACGGTTCAGGTGAGGGTGTGAGGAACGGGGGAGCATCCGATGCATCCCGCCTCTGCTGGCAGAAACAACGGGCATATTTCTCCACCTGACTGTAAAATGCAAGTTTCCAACCTAATCCTAAACATCCAGTTCTTCTGAAGGCCTATAAACAGGTCTTAAAAACATATTTGTCTGAACTTTGTTCAGGTAAATCTTATTTTAGAAGATGGAATTATGAACACGGATTATGAGCAGCTCATGAAGCAAATTCATTAAAAAAATCACAATGCCTGTTGCAGGCATTTTTGTTTTATCTTGTTGGAGTTACTGGATAAGCTCTCCCGGAGAAGACTCACTCATTAGGAATCTCTGCTCTTTCTTGGGCACCTGCCGCTCCCAAGTCCGGGGCACAAACCAGCTTTCTGTGTGCACCTCGGGTTGTACCGCTCTTGCTTTCATCATTGGCGTGGCGTAATAAATCGGAAGGGAGGGATTTAACGGAGTCTTTTTGTTTCTTGCAGGCTTTGCCTTTTCTATAAATCTGTTAAGTTTTTCATGGGACAAAGGGGAATAAAGGTCTGAGGAGCACAGAGCGCGGGATGCCTCTGCCTGCGAGTGTCTCATCTCCACAAAAACCCCGCTGTGGTAGGTTCCTTTCATGCCTTGGTGCCCCAAAAGATTTCCAGTCCCCCCTTGTGAACAGCAGGTGACTGGGGTTGAGTAAGAAAACTGTCTCACCCGATGCTTTGCTCCCAGGAGCGACCCAGGACAAGCACTCACCTCCCGGTGATCCTGATGGGAAAGCACCCATGGCACGGGGGGCACGCACAGCCCTGGCGGGGGTCAAACACCCCTCGTGCCCCTGCCGCAGCACCGGACCCCAGCACGGGACACGCGTCTGCTCCACTAGCAATAATTTTAAATGTAACAAATACACAGAATCTCCTCCAAAAGTAACACTGGGAAACTCAACAATCCATATTTTCCTTCAAGGAGAAGCTACCTGGGAGAACCTGGAATAAAACCCCAGCGGGGCAACCCCAGTGATTTTTCTTTGTGTTGCTGCAGCAGAAATCTTACTTTCCAATCCCATCTTCCATGGGATTAAGACCAGCTTTAGCCATGTCCAAGGCTTCCCATCAGCCTGTTAGTGAGGTCCCCACGGTGGGTGAGCTGTCACAGGGCTGCTCTGAGGAGCTCGAGGTTTCTCTCCTGGAAGCCAGGGCAGATGCTTCCACCAGCCGTGCTCTCCCCACCCGCGTCTCCACAGCATCGCCGCAGCCCACGGCTCTACAGCAGCAGGTGGGTGGCAAACACACAGCCTCATGCCAGTTAGGGGGGCACCAAACCCCTCCCTGCTCAGTGCTTAATTTGGGGAGCATCTGCTGCCGGGGCACCGGCACACGGGGGTGGCACAGCAGCTCCCCAGCTGCTGGTGGGCTCTGCCTGCCCTCTCGGCTGGGGAAAGCAGGAAGGAAAAGAAATGAAAATGCTTTACACGAACATACTTTCCATCCTATTTACAGCACATATTATTATTTTAATTATTTTTTTCAGCATTTATTTTCTGTGGATGTAGGACCAAGTCCTGGGTTTCACAGTCTGACCGTGATGCCCGTTGCAGAGGATGATAGGAAAGGACTCGCCACGGCATTTATCCATGAGCTAAAAAAGAAGAACCCTCTGCTGGAGTGTGGAGTTGTTTCTTTTATAACAGCTTCGCAGGCTCAGAGACCATGCGTGAGCTGACTGAAGAGGAACAGAGACTCACCTTTCTACGGAGGACACCGATGCGATACTGACCTACAGCATCCCTGCCCAGACCCCAGTAACACCTGTATCCCCAGTAAGACATGCTCAGCTCCCAGTACTGTGTCCCCAGCCCCCAGTAAGGCATGTGCAGACCCATTGACACGTGCTTAGACCCCAGCAGCAAGTCCCCGGAATCCAGTTGGACAACACCAGCGTTCCCAGGGACAGGAGTGTGGGACGGGCACCTTGCAACCCATTTCCATGCCTGCTGGTTTGTGTCCCAGCTGCCCCACACTGTGCTCATGCTACAAACACCAGGATAAAGCATTTAAATGAATCTGTGAGGATTTTACACCAAATCAGCATGTTAGGTGTCACTTTAGCAGTGGACTGTCTTCCCCAGGAGTGAGGGCTTCCCTTCCCGACTGCAGTTGTCCTCTGGAATTGCAATCCGCTTATTTGTTTAAAAACAACAATACGCTATCAAAGTTTCACAAATTCATCATGAAATTGATTAAACAGTGCAAGTAACATGGTGTTCTAGAATATTAGAAAAATATTATAAAGAAAATTAAAGCATTGCAGGATTAGGACTTATCTGTTTGACTTGAAGTTTGCTATAATTCAATTAAAATTAACAGTTTCACACTGATTAGTGACAGTGTTATTCATCTTTCTGTGCTTTTGTTTTTCCGAGCAGAGTGGCATTTTGTTCCTAATGAGGTTGAGCTTTTTGATGGGAGTGCTGGAAGGTCTCAGCGTTGTATGTCAGCAGGGCACGCTCCATTTGCAAGGGTCCCTCTTCCTCATCCTCAGCCAACCTGCCCCTGAGCACCTTTTCTCCCACAGGCTTTCTTCATTTTTGTGACTCCTTCAATTCCCTACCATCATTTATTTTCTTTCTTACACGAAGCACCAGGGTATTTGTTTCATTTTATTGAGGATGGGGTGCTCTCTGTTCATTTTTATTATTGTTATGTATCGATATTTTGTTTTCAAAGAAAATCCAGTGCGTGCCAGTAAAATTCTATCAGGGATATAAAGAATATTGAATTACAACGTGGAGTGCAAAGGGGACGGCAACCTTGGGCTTCTTATTTTAAGGGCACGTTGGCCTGTGTTTGCATGACTGACCATTCGTATGTACACGCTCTGTTTGTGCACGGAGAACCTTAAACATCCCTTTTCCTACCATGAAGGTTGCCCTTGGCTGTTGAGGGGAAAGGCAGAGGTCTGCTCCGTCTGCGGGGTGGGGAATAGTAGGGAATTCATAGAGCAGAATGGCCAGGGTTTGAGCAGTGCCCATCCTGGGGGGGGAGCAGGGGAGACCCTTGCCCCGGGGCTGCTGCCTGTCCCCCCTGCCAAAGTGGGGAAACTAAAATTACAATAACCTAAACTAAAATAAACTAAAATGACAATATATAAGTGTATTAATGCTGGCATGTGTGTTTCTCTGGCTCCAGAGTCTGGTGCATCAAACCCCAGACACCACGGGAACCGGCTGTTACGCAGCATTCGGCATCAACGGACCACTGGGAATTCACGGGAAAAATAAATGTTATAAATTTTCGGGGCTACCTGAGTCAGATACCATCAACTCTTAATGCTCACGACAATATAGTTCTGCACAAGGAAAAAAATATAGCTGAGATTTCCATCATTTCCTCATTCCTTTGCACCCCTTCTCTCACACATTTTTCACAGTGTGCATTAATAAATCTGAAAAGGTTAATCTTGAAAGGTACAGAGGCTCTGTGTGTTCTGGTAGAAGTCCTGGGGAGGGTGGCAGTGGCGGGGGGCAGGGGGGGAGGCACAGGGTTCCCCTGTGCATCCCATGCCAGACCCACAGCCCCGGCACCACTGCCCTTCCATGGCACCCCAGCACCCCCGCACCCCACTGCTCCTGCAGCTCCCAACACCGGAGTCACTTCTGCTCACACAGATGTTTTCCAGCAACAGCAAAAAACAGTGGTTCCATATACACACATATGTATGTATATATAGCCTTTAATTCTGTTTTGTTGTTCTATAAAGATGGGGCATAATGCACCTTGTTTTAACAGGGGAAATTATGCTTTGACACGAATGACAGTAATTCTGTCTTTCACCGAATTATTTCAAAGAGAGAGACAGCAGTTGTGATAAAATAATACTTTGTGAATGAATTTCATTGTTCTTACTTCTAATTTCTTTTTTTCTCAGCGAAAGGTCTGGTCCACGCTATCTATCACTTGTTAAGCAAAAGCAGCACCGGAGCTGAAGTCAAGAGGCTGGGGCTTGTGTTTGTGCCCTGGTCCCACTCGGGGGACTCTGGATGGAGCCCAGAAGGCAGGGATGGAGCAGGACTGGGCGTCAGGGAGGGATGGAGTAGAACCAGTTTGCCTGGGAGGGGCAGGAGCGGTGGCCACTGGCAGTGTGCCTCTTGCCTGCGCAGCTCCATGCCCACGCTGGACGGATGCTGGCTGTCCTGCTGCTGTTCTCCAGCTTTTCAGGACAGGGGGTATCATGAAGCCTGTAAAAATGCCTTTTCTTTTTTCTAATTTACGTATTCGGCTGAGAATTCAATATCAAAAGGCTACAGGAAGCCAACCGTGACATTTAATTAATATGTTCCATCTGCTTTTTAGCACTGTTTTAATTATAAATGGTTAATTTAGTCATGGGGTGGGCTGATCATCGACAGAGAAGCCGGCCAGAGCTCTACACATCCCAAGAGTGATGGGGGGGGTCTCTTCTCTGCCTGTGGATCGCGCCCTGGCACAGTGGGGCAAAGCTTCGCACAGGACTTGGGGTGAGATACCCAGAGAAGCTGTGGCTGCCCCATCCCTGGAGGGGGTCAAGGCCAGGTTGGAGGGGGCTTGGAGCAACCTGGTCTGATGGGAGGTGTCCCTGCCCAGGGCAGGGGGTGGCACTGGATGGGCTTTAAGGTCCCTTCCCACCAAAACCATTCCATGATTTGTTTTGTGTCAGTGTTAGGTCAATGGCTGGACTCAACGATCTGAAAGGTCCCTTCCAACCTGGACAATTCTATGATTCTATGTTCCATGGAATCTTGGAAAAGCAAGGAAGCTACCTCGGCATGGTGTATATGTTCTGGAGACATGTTCTCATGTTCTCATGTTTTGGAGACAAAACAAGCTTCCCCAATCCATTGGGAGGACTTCTAGGAGATCTAAGCTGAGTTTCCCTAACTCTTGCTGTCCCCTGAAAGCTCCATCACCCCACGGTGCCAGTGATGCTCCAGGCTGAGCCATCTCCAGCTCGCCCGCAGGCAAATCAGCTGCAAAAGTGACTTAAGCTAAACTTAAATTCAAAAGCTGTTTACAGCTTCAGCACCCTTATTTTTCGCTTCCTTCCCGTTCCCTCTGAAATATTTCCTTTTGATATTTTAATTTCTCTTGGGCTGACTTTAAGGAAAAAAGTTAGGTTGAAACAGATGGTTGTCAGCAAACCAGTGCCTGCGAAGCACAATTGAGAATTAGCGTACAAAACCCTAAAACTTGGCACCACCCGAAGCCTCTTGATATAATTGTCAAAAGAAATCTGCCTTGGAAATTTTTTTTGGAGTAATATTTTCAAAATTTAAATGGCTGAAACTTTAAACAAACAAAACACACTTTATTTCAGTGTGTGCAAGTGGTGATGGAAACCTCTGAAGGCAACTCCTGAAAGGGGCGTGTGACCCACAAAAATTCCAGACTCTTTTTTCTAAGTGCTTTGGGGCAGCTGCGTCACCCTCTGAACATCAGGGTGCGACGTCCAAGGCACTGGGTTCAGCATGAGAATATTAATTGAGGAACCAACATCTTCCAATTGTTTTAACAGCTGTGCCCCTCCCCTGCACTACCAGCCCCAGCGTGACCACCCCACATCTGCCCAAGAGCCCCACATCACACAGCCAGGGCAGATGCCATCTGGAGCAGCCCCCCTTCACCCTTCAATGCAACAATGTTCACCGATAGGCTCTTACTGAAAATTTCTTTTCTGTTTTCTTTTTACAGACAGAATTTGATTAGTTTGGCACAAATTTCCTATGTGGCCCCATTAGGCATTTTTGTTGAGAAGGCAAAAAAGTCTGTACATTGCTGCTTACTCTGGTGAGGAGAGCGCTGGGTCTTCTCACACAGGAAGCGTGTCCCAGGTTGAACTTTTTGCTCTTTTGATCTTCAGCCATTATCGCCTTCTTTATGGATGAGGAGGTGCTTTCCCGTGAATCCGGTGTGAATTTATTCCAGGCTGTGAAAATAATTACAGATTAAAAGCATGAGCACAAAAGGAAAAAAAAAAAAGCAACAAAAATAAAAAAAAGTTTTTTCTCTTCTGGTTTCACTTTTCCATTTAAATATGATATTTTTTTTTTTTTTAAAGAAAAGAAACTAAAAAATTTTAGAGAGCAAAAGCAGCAGCCCCAGCTCCTCCTCCCTGGGTCCCGTGCCCCACAGTCGGCAGGGATGCCGAGTGACCCCTAAGGAACCGCACTCAGCAGACGAGGTGTAGGCGGCTTCTGGAAAGATTCACAGAATTTCGCTGCGATGCCTCCATTAACATTATTGTCAGGTAAATAACTCAAAATGCAAATTGTTGGCCGTCTCATTTTCTTTGCCACTTTTCCTAATTTGATACTCACGAGAAAACTAAAGCCCTGCCTCGTCCCCTTTGCCTATGGGGGACACCCTGTGCCATCGCCTGCCTTTACCCGCACTCCCTGGCCCCTGCTCACTGCTTTTCAGCTTTTTCTCTTCAATCTCGCATAAAGCATACTGTTAATTGCAGTAGATTTTCCCAGATTGCATTATCTAACCATTGTTTATATAACCATGAAATTAAATCTAACCTTCAGGGTAAAGTTTACGATTTTCATTAGTAATGATCTTTAGTCCATAGGTTTGGGGTTGAGAACTTTTAGCCATCAGAGGAAAGATAACTTTTGATTGCAACAGGAAGCAACCTGTGGAAATAAAAATGAATATGACTAAAAATAAAAAAAATTGACTAAAAATGCAAATAAATATGACTGCTGAAATATCAAAGGATAATTCAGTGGCAACAATGGAAAAGCATCTGTGGGGCCAGATCCCAGTTTGGTGTAAATGATAACCATTGTGGTGGTGCCTGGGGGGCGGTTTGGGTCAGGTCTAGGGGTGTAAGCCATGTATTAACCTGCAGCACACGGGGTACGAGAGGGACCCTGTCCCAGACCCCTGCGACATGCTTGGCACAGCCGGAGAGCAGCAGACCCTCCGCCTCTGATACCTTCACCCCCTCGCACAGGAAATTCTCTTTTATTTTGAAACCTCAGGGAGTTTGAGGGAGATGAAATGCAGCTCTTCACTCAGCTTTAGCCATGGGATGAGCAAAATAAGGAGCTGAGTCCAGAGCTGAAGGCACAGAAACTCTGCTGGTGTCCTCCAGCAAAGAGCTGCTGGTGGCTCCATCTGCAAGCGCGAGCTGTGCTAACGGCCAAAGGCGGTGAAAAATTCATCACATTAGATGAATCTGTTATTTTTAATAATGGTATAAAAAACACATATTCTTTCATTAAATTCATCCCCAGAAGGGACCATTAGGATGAGCTAATGTAATCTCCTGCACTTCATCTACTAATTTCTTCATAACACACAACTGCTCGTTCCAGCTACAGCATTGCTTCCAAATAACCCCCTAGTTTCCGTCAGGAGGATCTTCATGGTGTGCAGTCCCTGGGCCCCTGAGTTAGCTCTTCTGGCCACTAATTGCTTTTGGTAATCAGAATATTCTTGTTCCTCAAATGAGTGTGCTGCTTTTGGTCTTTAACCACCGCAGAAGACTATGCCGTGCCATGAGGCTCCTCGTGCCTGCTTTCCATGGGGCACCTCCGGATGGTGGTGGTGCTGCCCCACTGCCCATCAGAGGTCCATGGAGGGCCTTTTTCCTACCAGAACATCCCTCATCTCTTCCACGCTATGCCCCAGACTGGCTCCACCAAGCGGGGTGTCCACATGAGCCCCTCCGACCATGGCCAATGCCCGTGGCTGAGCTATGGCCACCCAGACTATTAGCTCCCACTGATGAATGTCCTCTGCAACGCAGGATTGTGTTAAGGAGACATCCCTATGGCAACTTGCTAGAAAAACACCAAAGAATGATGTCTTTCTGGTTTTGATTACATTTTTAGACCATTTAACTGTTTTTAATCCATTTAATTTCTGAGGCATTACTGGGTATAAGGCGATTTTTCAAAGTGCCTCGGGCAGTAAATCAAATTATTTTAGGAAACCTGTTTTGTGACAGTTACCTTCAGTCAGCAGAGTTATCATCTCCCATGGCAATTTTCCTTAAGACATATGTTTCATAAAACCACTTTGCTTGGCATTAATTGCACTATAGAGCTGAAGAATTCATTAGTGATGACATCGCACATGAATTTTTACATTATTATTTCTGGGGCTGACAACTGGTCATTGGTTACCAGAATTTCTATATTTACCCTTTTTAAGCACAGATACTAATATAATTTCTCCTCCTTAGGAATCGACCCATTGTTACAGGGTTTGTTAAAAATTATTATTAACGGCTCAGAGCATTCAACTAAGTTAATTTAATTCTCCCATGTACAAGCACTCCCATCATGTCAATGTGAGTGGTTTTAAGCATTGCTGTCCCTGAACAGGAACAACAGGATTTTGATTGTTACTGAGACGTGTGGGTAATTTCTTTCCCTTGTTCTTCATTTTACCAACCAGCATCTTCAGCATCGTTATCTCTCATGCTCCTCTCCGCTCCCTCAGGACCTGTTGGCTCTCGTTGCTGTCTCTACCCCATTGCTGTTTCTGGGGAGCACAAGGGAAGCCCTTTCCTCCTCGTTCTCATGGCTGGGAGGCACACGGTGCCAGGTCCCCCTCATCTTGGACTCCCTCGCCACTCTTTTTCCCAAACTTTTCCCAGTTTCAATGAGAAAGAAACCACATTTTTTTTCAGTGTGGTTGCTAAAGCCTTCTTGTTCTTCCCCAAGATTCTAGCATTGCCGCCTGCCTTCTGAGGATCTTTTTTCTTCCTGTGTCTCTTGAAGCCTCATTTCTGGGCGTTCAGCTGTGTTGTGTCTCAGCCATGCCTGAGCATATGCACCGTGTTTATCCCCTCCGCGTCTCTGCCTTTCCCTGCAGGAGACGGGATGGAGCGGCAGCACCGCGCGCCTCCTTCTCAGTGCGTCTTGCTAGAAAGGTGATTAACTGTATCTGTAGATAATATCTCAGAAAACAAACAATAACTCAGAAAAATAAAAACAATTTTCTCTGGAAAACAATGTGAATTTCTCATTAAACACTGCGCTCCGGCTGCCTGCTGGGCACCACAAAGTTTTTCCGGCTGGAAAACGCCCCGTCGCTGCCTGCAAATCTCTTCCGTCTCCTTTGATACCTTCAACTTCAAATCTTCTTTATTCTTTTCCAGCAGTTCTTCTCCAGCATCGCCTTTCCCGGCAGCTGGACCAGAGACCGGGTAATGAATTGGAAACTTCCCGGGGGGGAGTCCTGTTGATGCTGCGTTGCTGGACGCTTGGGTGGAGACAGCAGCAAGACCTGGACCAAGACCCCAGAAAATCCCACTCCCACATTGCCCCATCATCGTCTTGGGGGGGCTTATGTGGTGTGAGTTACACCTTTCTCTCCAGTCCTTGCACTCGGATGTATCGATGGGCTAAGCCAGCAAAGTGGAACGAGACAAAGAGGTCCCAGCAGTGACTCGACACCTCCCAGGGCCAGAATGTCGTCTCCAGCCAAGCAGCGTGACAACCCTCCTGGCAGAGACGGGGGAATGGAAAGGAAAATCATAAGGTTCCCAGCAGTGTAAAACCTACCAACTACAGCTCTGCGCTGTAAATACAACATTAGGGGTTATATTGCATACTCATAATCAGGATTTTCAGAAATTCCCAAGGCTATTGGGGCTTGATTTTCTAGATATCAGCTGATCCACGGAGAAACGTTTGGCTGCCCAGTACAAACACACTCTGTGAGTAAACTGGGCTCACAGCAGACTGAAATATTACCAACAGTATCATGCTAATGTCCTTTATGCTTTGCTATAAATTCAGGATTCTTTAAATTATTCATTAGGGCCCATGAAGTCCTTAGAAAAATTAGGTGCTGTCATTGTTGGAAGAAACCAATGTGATTTTTTGAAGAAAACTTGTGAAACGGGTAGCCTTGGAGAGAGCTGATGGGAGAGGTGTCTAAATTTACTGTTCCCAATTAAGTCTGGCCTGAGCTGAGCCCTGACTCCCCCAGCAGCACTCGGAGGGTTCAGGCTGCGGTGGATCAACAGCCAGAGCGAATCTGGCCACAAGCCCCTGCGAAGTGAAACCAATGAGTTTTACACACCCTTATTTAAGGGCTTTATGTGTGCAAAATCTCAGCCATAACACGGCACTGATGTCTTCTTCTTCATTTAGTTTTCATGGTTCTCTTTTAAAAATATATGAGATAAAAGAAAAAACATGCACGAGAAATGTTAAAATCTAGGAGGTCAGAAATCGCACACACAAAAATGACTCAGTATTTCCTTCTGCACCGGTGGAGGATCCAAAGGACAAGTTTCTGTGGGTCACTCCCTGCCGCCGCGGCCGGGTCCCTGCCTCCACCTCTCCCCGGTGCCAGGCTGATGAGTTATGAGAACCACAGAATCCTAGAATGCTTTGGGTTGGAAGGGTCTTTAAAGATCATCTAGTTCCAGACCCCCTGCCCTGGGCAGGGACACCTCCCACCAGACCAGGCTTTAAAACTAAATGCTTGAAAATGCAACAAATTAAATATATTTGAAGAAATACAGCAAATAAAACAAACTTGAAGAAAAGCAATCGTTTCCCCATGCATTAATATTAATACTGGAGTATAGAACTTGAAATGAAAGATGCTCCCCAATGCTTAAGGCACAAAGTTATTACATCTCAGCAGCCGCGCAGGAAAGGCTGAAGCTGGTGCCCCGCTGCAGAGAGCAGCTCCCTCGGTGGGCAAAGCCAGTTTGCATGTTACAGAAAACCTTTGCGCTATTGATTTAATCTAACCTGCCAGGTCACTTTCCAAAAGTGACCAAAAACTATCGCTTTTGGTTAGGACTTTTGTTACCCGCAAGATGCTCTGATTTTCTTCCCCTGAACCAAAAATAAGCTGCAGCCACCACAGTGCAGGACTGTGCAGAGCTCAGTGTGACACGGGAGGACAGGGCTCAGGAGGAGGGGACGGATGCTCCAGCCCCAGGTCCCTGTGGGCAGCACCGCTGGGTATCAGTCACTCCGGCTGCCTTCTCCAAGATCCCTGTCCTTCACTGCAGCTCGGAGCAAGGCTTTCAGACTCAACCTTCTCCCCACTGTCCCTCCCCCTTCCAAAATCAGCGACAGA
>JAOXNO010000004.1:34562442-34572452 GCA_028565335.1 Limnodromus scolopaceus
AGCCTCTTCCAGGGCTCTGCCACCCTCACAGGAAAGAAGTTCCTCCTCATGTTTAGGTGGAACTTCTTATATTCAAGAATGCTGAATATAAGAGCAACACTTCTGTTGTCACAAAGCTCCCCATCACCCCCAGCGAGGGAAGGACCTCCAGGACAAGCACACAGCATGGACAGCACAGGAAAATCCGGCAGGTTTTGTTGCCCAGCCAGCGCTCTCACATGGCTTGTGTTACTGCCCAAAGCACGTTCACACCAGACTGTGACACGTGTGGAAGTGTGAAGCTGAGGACCACTCAGTGCTGTGAAGTTTCCCACTTCGTCAGTTACAGAAGCGTCTCGGCAAACTTTGTGCTGTGAACATTCAGCCTTCGATAGCGCTCGCGGTTTCTCAGCCCTTAAATGGTGTGGGGAGGTCTCAGTGCGGGTGTGCTGAGGGGGGGACGGCAGCCCCCTCACCGTGGGGGGCTGTGGGTAGGTGTGTGCATGTGTGGGTACGTGTGGGTGTCCACGTGCATCACCCCGCGAGGGCTGGTTCCTGCCAGCGCTGCTCGTGGGCCAGGCTGTGCATCTGCCTCTTAAGGAGACTATGTTAGGTCTTCCTTCTCCACTTCTGCCGGTCCCACCAAACCTCTGTGGAACAGCACGAGCTGTAGGCTCCCAAAACACCACATGGGAAACAAACACCTAAAGCAAATAGGAGAGGTAGGAATAGTAACAAAAAATTGCAAAACAAAAAACAAAGTCCCTTCTACAGGGCTGCTTGGAACATCCCTGATGGAACGGTTTCCATCAAATGCGTTGCTTTATCAAAGCCAACAAGTTCCATTGCTGCCTGGGATGGCTAGCAGAGTTTGTGAGCAAGCATTACATGTCTCCACTCGCTACAAAGGAAGATAACTGAGACACGTGACCAATGTAAACCGAAAAGGATGCCTACAGAAGACTCAAAACCGCTCCCGGAATACTCATGCCACTTAATTGTATAAACCAAGGTATCGGCAGCGAGACGGCAGCCTCACAGGGCTGTTGGTTTCAAGATGGAGAAGGCTCCCTCAAAAGGAATTTCAGAGCCCCTGGGCAAGCTGCTGGTTCATATATTTTATTCAGTTTTCATTCTAATGTGAAATTACAACAAAGTCCAAAGCCTTGAAAGTTTTAGCAAAATGAAACTGTTGTCTCTTGCAGCTCCGTGCAATGCAGACGGACACACATGGAGAGCACCTTCCAGATCCCGAAGTTTCTCAGTTTCAGTCTCTCAGCCCAAACACCGGATTGATTTCAGGTTTCACATTCAGCACCAAAATCTGAAGATTTTTACCCAGCCTTTCCCTGCGTGCCAATGAACTGCCTCAAGGTCCCAGGTGCAGTGAGAGAAAACGACGACAGTTGATGTCAAACCCATGTCAAATCTTCTTGTGTAATTTTAAATAAAAGGCATCTGCCCCCTGGTTGCAGCCCCCGGATGCCAGGGAGGTCGGCCCCAAAAGCAAACCCCTGCCGCGATGCCAGCACATGGGGGTGCTGGACGCAGCGAAGCTGGTTTTTGGGGTGGAATCCACATCTTGGTGTCATCACGGGAAACACAACCGTCAGCTTGTGTTTCTTCAGAATGTGGAAACAGGAAAATAAAATCTGGATGCTCCTTCATCCTCCAATTTACACATGATGAGTGAAAAAAGAAAGGAAGGCTGGAGCCTTCTGGAGTGTTAGCCAGACCGTGCTCACAGCAGATGTCTGGTTTATTTTATCACGTGCTCCGTGAATGAATAAAGGAAGCCAGAGCAGCAAAGTCCACTGACAGCAGGGAGAGACCACAGAGGCTGGGCAGGACAACACTCCATAAAATTCAAAATTTTATGAACGGGGCTGACAGCTCTGTATTTTAAAAAATGGGGGAAAAAAAAAAAAGAAAGACACGAAGTATGGTTCTAGCATGTAAATTCCCCGAAATAAGGGTTAAGTCATAGAGCAGTAGAATCATTTGGACTCACAGAGCATCATAGGGCAATGCTGTCCAGGTCCTTCAGCGTGAACGTCCCTTATGTCACTGAGCACCCGGTTTCACGCTGGGTCTGACGTTGGTTGGAGGTGGAACAGGGGGTGAGCAGCGTGGGGTGGGGATGCAGGACAGGCAGAAAGGCTCCCCGGGAGGAACAGCCCAAGGGAGCAGCACGGAGGGGCTGCAGAGCATCCCCCCAGCTGGGAGAGGGCAGCGGGAGGAAAAAGCAGCTCGTCCCAGACCAGGGAGGAGAAACGGGAGAAACAGTCTACAGGGACCTGGTCTGCGTGGATGGGCCCAACAAAATATAAACCATACTGATGTATTCATCAAAAAACACAAATTGTATTGGGTATATGCAAATTATATAAATCATATACACACGCACCTGGCTGCCTGAGAGTAAGGCCCCTTTAATTGCTTAGATATTCCCAAAACAGATGTCTGAGAGCCAGCATATGCCTTTCATATACATTGCTTGCCTCTGTGGAAGTAAAAAAAAAAATAAAATAGAAACCAAAATGAAACATAAGGAGAAAGAACGAGCCAACATCTTCTCTGAGGAAGGGTGCAGGCCATCATGCCACCTGAAATACTGGCCATAAGGGTTGCTGAAATAGATCTTCCACTTACCCAATGTATAATGGGGAAAACTTGATTTTTGTGAGGCGATGGCTGCAAGGCTGGCTGACTTCTCCAAAGCCTTCCTGAAAAACCAAAACACCCCCACGATCAAATCTGTGTATTGCTGCCAAATTTTATGTGCATCTCCTCCTGAGAGGATCCTTTAAACCTCAGCTCGGTGGGAAGCTAAGAGAAAGGCACCACACTGACATCTAAAGACATCGATATACACACAGCACGGGGCGCAGGTTCCCCGATTGAGAGAAATCTGTGCATCAGCCCCTGCCTCTAAAGCCAACCCCTTCCTGCTCCGCAGCAGTGGGCTATCCCGACAGTGGGTTATGCTGGTAGTGGGCTATCCCAGCAGTGCGTTATCCCGGCAGTGCGTTATCCCAGCAGTGGGATACCCTGGCAGTTGCTGTGCCCTGCATCACCCCAGCACGTGCACTGAAGCTGCTGGCATCAATTAGGGAGGGGATCCCACCCCCAGGGCTTCCACAGGTGGGGGCTCTGGTGCTGGGGCAGGGACGGGCACAGCAAAGCCTGGACTTGGCCGCAGACCGTGCCCGACGGGAGAGCCATCACCCCGGTACAGCCACGATGCTCCCGGTGAGTGACCCAGCAGTTACATACTTTAGTTACACTTTTCCAGAGGTCACCGGCTTCTGAAGCAGCAAGTTGGTCTGCAGTGTCTCACTGTGGTCATCGCCCAACAGCTTTTTATCTCCAGTGTTGAAAAAGAAAATGAATCAAACACTTGTTTTTTACCCATCAGATCTGACACTCTGCTCATCCACACATCCCCGCCGTGACGGTCCCTATGGGCAGCACCGCGCTGGCACGAAGGCAGAGGGGACAGGGGAGGCGGGCTCTGCTCTCCCCAGGGACAGACACACTCTCCAGGGTGCCCCAGGCCCCCCGTCCAGTGCTGTCAGAGGGGCTCTGCCACTGCTGTCCCCATCCCCAAGGGCAGCCACCACTGTGGGGGGTTCCCGAGCTCCCCCAGGCAGGCAGACTGCAGGGGGTCCCCAAGCTCCCCCAGGCAGGCAGACACCAGGAAGCTGCAGGAGGGACAGCTTAACAGGCAGCTCTAAGGAGGAAGGGGCTTCAGCTGGCAGGCTTCTCCTGGGTCCCCTCCCAAAGCACAGGCAGAACCTGGCAGGGGAAAAATCTGCAGCCGGTTCAGCTCAGGTGTTCCCCATCTCTGCCCAAACCCGACTGGCATGCTCAAACCAGAAGGAAAAAAAAAAAAGATCCAAATTTGCAAGAGTTTAAGAGAAAGTGATTATCAACAACATTAAAGCCCCAGATACTTCAGGAACGACATCCTGCGGGAACTGCTGAGGCAGCCGGATCCTGCATGAAGATTATTTGATGATAATGCCAGGAGGTCGGGGAGCTTTAGCAGGATGCACAGCTCTGTCTGAGCACTGATAATTCCGGGAGCAAAGCTCACAATCTCATCTCTTGGCCCACCGGGGAGGCTGGGCGCGGGAGAGGGGACCTCCGGCACCGAAAGGGGAATTGGCAGTGGCAGAGGGAAGCGCCAGGCAAAGGGCTGCCGTCAGCGCGGGACCCCCACATTTCCCTCCCCGCCCCCGTCTTCAGGGCAGGGGGACGGGCTGCAGGAGGGATGTATGCAAAGCCAGCCCCCACCTCTGGAGGTTTCAATATTGCTACTGGATTTAGTGTATTCCTATTAACACTCCAGATTTTTAATTTTTGCATCTTACTTCGTTATACTCAGAATAAGATGTGGGATGTAAAACCAACATTGCAGCAGGTTTTCCCGTCTCAGGGAGGAAAACACGGATGCCCGGCAGGTGCTGGAGGCAGGAGGACCCTGAGCCTGACGGGGAGCTTTGCAGACAGAGCAGGGACCCCGCAGACACCCCTGGCAGCACCCACGGCCGGAGCAGCCAGCACAGCCGTGTCACGGGATAAATTATAGTTATGGACCAATTCCACCTCAGTGCTCAACCCCCACAACCAACAGCCACGGCGGCTCCTGTTTGAGGCAGAGCATCGCCCTTCACTCACCCACCTGCAGAGGAACCAGCCCAAACCACGCTTCCAAGCCCACTGTTATTTATCACCTCCCCAGCCCGGTATCTAAGCGCAGGGCTATTTCCACTGCACTCAGCAGCTCACCACGTGTTGTCTCTCCAGCACCGCAGCGCTCCGAAGTTTGAAGAGCCAGTGTCGAAAGCCTTTTGAACTGGTTTGTATCATTGACAGGTATTTGTGTGTGTGTACAGACACGTACATAACGGTTTGCTCTAGTAGCTGCCACCACCCTCTAGCTCGGGGTCTGTGGAAAATTGTGTTTTTAAAGGTTTATGGCTTAACTTCTGCAATTTGCCTGGGTGAGACCTGTCAGTGTGTTGCTGTGGCCGGGAGCTGATGTTACAGGCTGGCAGCCCCGTCCCCAGAGCAGGGGGCAGGGAGAGTGTGCTGGGGACCCCAGGAGCACAGCACAGACACCTCTCCCAGTGCCGCGGAGCGGGTCCCTGCTCGGCACAGTGACACCAGGGGTGGCAGCGGCCCAAAGACCCACCGTCCCCATCGCTGGCCGAGGACCAGGGCCTGGGCAGGGAACCGCACGTCCCGCAACATGAGCGAGGGGGGCCGGCCGTGGAGCGCCTGGCATCGCCCCTCCCAGGGGGCTTTTCTGCTTCAGGAATTAAACAAAAAGGAGTTCAGGTTTGCAAGAATGAAAATCAGGGTCTGGGTTGAGCAGAAGGGAGGGACGCTACTTCCCGTGTCGCTCAAAGAGAAACAGTCGGTGTGGCTGCAAATAAATAAATAAAATTGACCATTTTCCCCCAATGCCCTGACTCTGGCATTAGATACGCAACCTCTTATCACCATATTTCTCATAAAACCATTGTAATAATTACTTTCAAGTTTGATCACACCCTCATATCATTAATAACACCAGCCCTGTGCAAATATAGCAAATTTAAATAATGGAGATTATTTAAGCATATTACTTCCCAGGGTGAACATATTACTTCCAAGCTAAACTGTCACCTATTGGGGTGTGTTTTCCTGGAAAAAAAAAGGCTGTACTGTTTTGTTGACAGAACATGAAAAGGAACTATAACACTGAGAAAGAGAAAATGAACCATAAAGTGCTGTTTGCTTTGTTTGTACTTTTTTCCTGGGGTAACCAATGTTTCTTGCTGTTTGTTGTAGGCATTGTATTGTACCGTATTCGTCATAAAGGGGCTTTCTGCCCCTACCCCTGCTCTGGAACTCCTTTCCCTCGGGCCTGGCTGTGCCATGGGCGTGGGAGCCCTTCGAGACTCTCCAGACCCACACGATATTTCACAATAAAGCTGTATTTATTTAAACGAGACCTCCCCTACACCCACACGAAAAAATTCCTGCCACGCTCATGTGTTTGGCTTTGTGTACTTCGTGTGAGCTGCAGCTTCAGGCTCCTGACAAAGAGTTTCTGGAAAATGCCTTTATCTTTCCGTGGAGGTCCCAGCACAGCTCGTGTAAGACCCACTAAAAGCAAAATTGCACTGGAGGAGAAAGCCCTCTGCAGAAATAACGACAACCTGTAAAAGTGAAGAATGAAGTGACAGAAGTAGCAGCAAAAATTTTATCACACCCAGCCAGTTTGGGCCCAGGGAAATTTATAGAATAAGGTTAATAAAAACAGGATGGAAAATAAATAGCAGAAGGAAAGACAGGCACAAATCAGCATTTATTTATATATTTATGTTGAGTGCCTCATTCACCGCTGACCTACCAAAGAGACATCCAAAGAAATGCCAGCACCACGCCGTGCTCGTCCCGGGAAACCCGTGTGGGATCCGGCCCGTGTGGGATGCAACAGCGCAGCTGATGTGAGAGCATCGTCTCTCCATGTTTTGAAGTCAAAATGGTGAAACTAACCCCATCTAAACACTGACATTTTCCAAGCCTTTGCAAATGCTATTCCTATCAAATATGATTGGTACCATTAATGGCTTTTGCTTGGCGGTTTCAGATGACTAATGAGCTTGCTAACAATGTTCTCACGCCATCTCTTTGCTCAGAATATGCTTAAATGATCTGGTTGTAAAACCCACGGTAGTTAACACGAGTTCATGGTGATTGCTGCTTTCTCTAAGTGCATTGTCAAGGTTCCTCAGACTGTGTGCTTTCAAGGTTACCACAAATTAAAAGCTATTTTGGCTTACCCTTCAACAGCCCAACTACAATCATGCCATATGCAGTAAATCGACCCTTGAAGTGTATTTACACAGCAGAAAACACATGGACAAATATTTCTTCCCACCAGCGCCCCAGCCTGGTGCTCATCCCCTCAAGGTCCGTCTTGGCCAGCAGCTGCCTTCCAGACCTCAGGAGGGTGCACGGCAGCAGGGCTGCCTAAAAACACGGGTGGAAGGAAGAGATTTCCAATCAGCCTCTTACAGAAACTCATTTCTGTTACTTAATAAGCCAAAGCTTCCAAGAATGAAGGAGGAAATACATCCCACTCATGCCGAAATAAAAATAAAGATGACTCTCAAATGCTAGCATCTCGGGTCAAAAAAAATCACCCTTCAGGCAAAGCATTATACAAGCTTGAAGCTTGCTACGGAGAAAGCATTAGTCCAAATTCTTTCTACGTGCGCCAGCTCCTGCCCCTTTTCCTTCTACCACCTCTCATCATCTCACGCACTCACCGAGCTCAGCCAGAGAGGTCTTTGAGGTGCTTTCACGCCAAGCCTGTGTGAGTTGGAGAAGGAGGAACCAAAGGCAGGCAGGGAATTAAAAGGGGTGAGGTCTCCCTCTGGCTCCTCGGTTGGCCGTTAACCATGGAGGATGTCAGCAGAGGTGGGGCCAGCTCGCCCCATCAGTCCAGCAGCAGCCGGTCCCCAGGTCACCTCCAAGTGCCACTCCTGGGATGACCCACACCAGGTGATGAGGGGTTCAGGGGCCCTTGCAGAGGTATTTAGTGCTGCTTTGGTCACCTGAGAATCTTTCTCCAGGTCTCCAGGTGCTGCTGGAGCAGGGGTTTACCTGCCAGCTCCCTGCAATGGCTCAGACACCTGGCGATGGAGAAATGTCCCCAGAGGCCCATGTTTAGACAGTGAGTCCCAGCCCAAGCACTAGCAGGGCCTCCTCTCAGTCTTGCTAAGATTCTTATCAGTGTTTTGCCCTTTCTCTGCCATTACAGAAGAACAGTCAGAGAACTGCCCTCAGCGTCGCTTTAGGAAACCAGTTTTCAGAAAAAGGGAAGCTTGGGGACCATTTATACAGCATATTTTAGAATGAAGCAGTGTCTTTTGCCATGAAAGAATCTCTTCTGCTCATTTTAAGTCTCATAACGTGATCGATAGTCAAACAATTTTTCAGCTCCAGCTCTCGTGTATGTGTTAACTTGCAATTATGCTCACAGTGTGTAGGGGCATAGTATAGTATCGACAAGAGCTGAGATATCTTTCTAACTCTGCTGAAATATCTGCCCCATTCCTGCTTGTTTCCTCTTCTTAACCTTGCTGAAATAGATATTTAATCTTTAAAATGATGCAAATGTTGCTAAAGAAAAGTCTGTACGAGGCAGTGAAAAGCTTTTCTTCATCAAGCTGATGTAGAAAGCAAGTAATTACACACCCAAATTCCTGCTCCTATAAGGTAGTCTCCAAACCTCAGCACCTTCCAGCATCTCAGTAACAAATCTGCAACATTAGACAACAGTATTTTCCTCAAACTCTCCTTCCTCTTCTAATTCTGCTTTTATTTATTTCTCTGCTGAGCAGTCGCGAGCATCCTGAAAACCCCAACCAGACTCCACTGCACTGCCCTAATTCTGAACTTTGTTTTGGAAGTCAGCTTTAATTATCTTGGCGCTGGTGTCCAAGGGCAGATAGCCTGCAGCTGGCCTGGCTGCGGTGGCCAACATCACCCAGAGAGACACCACCGGGCTGCAGGCAGAAGCTGGCCCTCGGACCGGCTCTTGGCTGCGGTACGGCACCACCATCCCGCTGAGCAGCTCTGGGCTGTGCTGATGGGCTGGGCAAATCAGGCAGCTCCTCCTCCGGTGTCACCCAGGGTCTCTCCATTAGTTTTAATGGGCTTTGGGTCAGAGCTTTAGGCAGGAGCAGTTCAGCAGATGACCAATCATAAAAACACCTTCTGGTGACACCTCAAATATTCTCCACCATATGCAGATAGTCTTGGCTGTTGATGACAAACAGCAGCCACCCCTCGCTCGGCACAGCCAGACGCACCATCGATGAGGAGGGTCTGCACTGAGAGGGGGCCTTTGGGCTGCGTTCATCCCCAAAACCTCCCCACGGTGAAACCACCCAGCCGACAGCAGCTCAGCAGCTGGGTAAGGACTCGGCTGCTGCCCCTCGCCCCATGTCTGTGGCTTTAGGTGGGAAATTACAGCTGCTGATGGACAAAGTGCCTAAAATGACAATACCATCTCTCAAGGCAGCGGCCGCAGCGGTGCTGCCGGAGCAGGGACCCTGCCCGGGGTAAGGACAGCCACTGCCCAGGGTAAGGACAGCCCCTGCCCAACCCCACGGGCACCAGAGCGAGCCCCGTGGGCTGTCCCAGCACAGATTTCAGCGGAGCAGAGGCAGCGTCACCGGCTGAGAGAGAACCCCAGGTCCCCTCTCTGCAGGGATCAGGAGATGTCAATCTGGAGCCAAAACACCAAAATTTCTCCTTTCTTGTCCTCCTCTTTGTGCATGTATGTAATTGACTTTAATTAAGCTGGCATAGCTTCTAAACCATGAAACCTAAAAGTCTCTGGGATCAAATGACAGCATGAGGAGAGAAATTACTGCAGCATAACTTATAAATATTACTACTTCACAAATGAATAAGTCCTGGATTGTTTTTCTTTTCCCTAGATCATTTTCTTAAACTTTCTGCCTGCTTACTCTTTTGCTTCTCCTTTGGTGAGACTTCACCAGCAACAGATAAATAGTACCCAAAAGAGAGCTGAAGTCAAAGTTTTAGAGGAAGCTGGGCTGCAGAAAATATAAATATTGTATTAGTCCATTTCAGTAAAAGGCCTCCCCAGCCGCTGGGGCTGAGCCACCTCACCAGGAACGCAGAGAGCGCCGTGCCATGCTGCACCAGTGCTGGGCTTTGCAAGCAAATGAACCTTATTTAATGTATTTAACCAAGAAAAACCAGAGACTCTGGGGCTGGCCTGGCTCTCCCAGCCCCGTACAGATCCTCACCTTGTTACTGAGAACAGCAGGGCCCTCTGAGCCGTTCCTCCTCCTTCTCCCAGTGAGACACACAACCTTCACCAAAGACGTCGTTTCGTTTAAATCATAGAATCACAGGATGGTTTGGGTTGGAAGGGACCTTAAAGCCCCCCCAGTGCCACCCCCTGCCCTGAGCAGGGACACCTCCCACCACAC
>JAOXNO010000004.1:34572725-34588949 GCA_028565335.1 Limnodromus scolopaceus
CTCTTCTCCAGGCTGAACCCCCCCAACTCTCTCAGCCTGTCCTCCCAGCAGAGGGGCTCCAGCCCTCCCAGCGTCTCCATGACCCAGGAGAAGTTCCCAGAGTTACCGGCTACCCATAATAGCACCAAACCCAAACCAGTAACCCACCATACTGCAGAGCTGCTGCACAAGCAGATGCTAAACTGGCCACATTTTCTTTCATTAACTACAGAACTGCTACTTTAATTGCCAGTTTCGGGGTTCTCAGGACCAATTTTCAGCTCCTCTCTCTTTAATCCCATGCTCGCAATCCTTCTTCCCTCCCACAATGAGCTCCCAGAAACCTGATTAGCACACGAATATCAACCGTTCCTGCAGGAGGAGCCCCAACCATCAATTAGTGCTTTCATTTCTTCCATTTCTATCTATCCCTCACGGTAGCTCAGATCCCCCATTTCTGGCTCCGACCAAACTCCCACTGACCCAGGGCTCGTCATCAGTGATTACCCAAACTTCACAAGCGTTTCAGAGAGCAAAACCGATGGATTTCAATTCACATCTCCTTTACATTACTAAAATGCTAAGCGATCCCACCAATTTCAGCCGTTACCGTAGTTTACTTCCAGTGCGGCGGTGATCACAAGTCATCCAGTAATTAATTTAGTCTAATTGCATGCTCGCTATGTGTGTGTGCACTTCTTTAAAGACCCAGATATTTATCTGTTTCTGCCAAAACACTGAAAATATTTAGTACAAGGTAGGCACTAAGAATGTTTCTAGCTGAACAGTTAAAATTTGTCACAACCACGACAAATTCAAATAGAGGAGTTATAATTATTTGCTCAGTTCAGCTCTGGGAGTCATTACTCGCGGCTACAGAACCGGATGCCAAAGGAAATTACTGTTTTGCTGTATTTTGGCCTTGCTCCGCACAAAAAAGTCCCGAGAATCTCTGGGTAGAGCATATTAATGAAGACCAGCACTTAATTTCACCACGAGCACCAATCTGGAGCAGAGCCCGTGCAGCATAACCCGGGGGGACACTCCAGGAGGGTTTAGGTGGCTCTTTCCCCCCAGAAGACGACACCTACTCACACAGCTGTAAGCCTGAGGAATGCAAACAGCTGACGTATGGGTGTGATAGCTTCACTTTGAGTCAATGTAAATAACTAAACAATTAATCGTTTAAAATATTAATGCCGCTGCCTGATGGGTTTTCATGTCTAGGTATGGCTGCTTGTAGGACCAGCCGGTGTGCTTGAACGCAAAGGGAATGCTGTGCCCGGCCTCAGCTCGTTGCTGGTTAGAAAGAGACAGTACCTGGAGGCGATTGCTCCAAGAAGGAGCACTGATTTTCTTTTCCCATCCTGCTTTCAGAGCAGAGACTTGCTCTGATTTGCGTGTTTTACAAAGGCATGGTCTGACGCTGAGATCCTCACTGTGTTTTGACATGGGCCATTTGGATAAACAGCAGAAATTACACGCTGTAAATGCAATGAACAGCCCCAAACACATCTTGCTCATCTATGTCTTTTAAAAATATATTTGATTTTTGGAATATGAGCAGTAAGAAGGAGAGGAGGAGGGGAAATGGAAAGGCATATGCATGCCCTGTAACGTATTTAGTATTCCAGGGTGAGAAAGCAGCAAACAGATAGTTTACCGCGTGCCCTTTCATTGGAAAGGCCACCTGCCATCTCATCCCCGTTCTCCCCCGGCCGGGTGATCAGACGCATCTCAATGAACGTGTTCCCGGGACAGGGAGAAGGCTCCTCTGCAGCAGGAACATGGTGCCTCCTGTGACCGAGTCTCACCGCAGCAGCTGTTCCTTGGTCCACGCTGAGCACATCATCCTTCACAGCAAAACTTCTAACATATATCGTCTGTGCACTTGAAATTACACAGCCCTTGAATTAAAAAAGTGTTTCTATTCTGACAGCAGCCGCAGCCTGGGTCCCTCAGCAGCCTTTGGTACAGTCCTGACTCTGACTCCCGAGCCGCCCATTGGCAGTAAGCGATGCTCTCACCTAATCTGCTTGCTTTATCCTGCAAGATAATCCTGAAAAACTTCAGGAGGTATTTCAAGAGGAGAAATCAGAAGTAAATTGCTGTTAATTGCATAATGACTACTTTTTATTTCATGTGAATGTTCTTCCTCTTACTCTTGTTGTTTTCTCTTGCTCTCGAATGCTTTCACTTTCTCAATAAATGAATGATTAATTGCATTAGGCAACTGCTGACCCTATCATAAGCGGTATTGAAATGTTGGCTTTATTAAACATGGTTTTAATGTTACCAGACTCACTTAGCAGTGTCTAGCGATGGATGATATCGCACGGAACAAGCAACAGCTCATTTATAATTGTTGACTCGGCCGCTCTCCAGGCAAAGTGCCCGAAGCAGCAGCTCCAAGGGGCTGGCCCCGTCTTCGTGTGCTCTCAGCTGGTGTGGCCAGGATGGGGGCTGCGGGGAACTGCGGGGTGACCGGCTCTGGGGACCCCGCACGCGGTGGCCATCTGGCAGCCCAACCCCTGGTGAAGCGGGAGCTGCTCCTCCACATGAACGTTACATGGACCACCCACCGAAAGGTGAGCCCAGGGCTGTCACCAAGTTAAAAACACCAACCAAGGGATCCAGCTGTGGTGGCATTGGTTATTGTTTATTTCTTGTCTTTGTTTCAGCCTCTTGTCACTCTATGGCTGGCTCCACAGAGCTCTCCAAACCCAATGGCCAGTGGGCGCTCTCCCTTCCATTGACCTCACCAGGACCCGAGAGTGCTCAGGGACGTACCGTGGTGGTCCTCGAGTTCACACCAGCTGACCAAGAGGGGCTTCTCGGACTGAACATCAAATACAGGGGGTGGACAACACCATCTCCGACTGCCTGTCCCCTGAGAAGCCCCAGCGGTGTTTAAACCATCTGAAGAATTGATCACAATAGTGACATCGGCACTAGTGACTGCTCCCCAAAGGCACACATCACCGTGTGATCTGCAAAGTGTTGTCACAACCACAAGGCACACGACCAGCTCAGACCCCACAACAGGAAAGGGAGCCAGAGGCATCCCCAGGCTGTGGAGTGCCACAACTTGGGTGTGCAGCAAGGGAAGGGAGGAAAGTCTGCCTAAAACCAGGCATCAGTTTCAAAAATACATGGTCAGAAAGACTGTCTTGGCTGCTCTTGGATTCAAATGTAAATGCATTGGGGCTGCCTTTCATCAACACTGGTCTGGCTCGTTTCCGTGGGTTGCTCTTACTCAGCTGAAAATTTCTGTAAATTCTCAACAGACACTAAAACTAAACTAAGGTTGAGCTACTCTGGAAAAAAAAAAAACAAAACCAAAACCAAAAACCAACCCCAACCAAACAACAAAATTCTTAAAGGCAGGTGCAAGTTTCTCAAAGGTTTTTCCAAATATACCCATATATTAACTGTGTACTACTGTGGAGTATCAGGCAGACAATTAATTGACCACAAAAGCCTTTCAAAATGGACAAACACTGAGTAACCAAGTAGCCATTAAAAAGGGCATCCGATATTTTTCATGCAGACTTACCAAATCTCCCTGAAGTTTATTTACATTAAATTCCATACACAAGGATACAAGAGAACTTTGAACTTTAACTCTTCATGAAATCACAGTGTATCACCAGTGAAGGGAAGTATGACAGACACAGAAGTGCTAAATGGATTCTTGTATCAGTACTATCAGAGTGATTACCAAATAAATTTATAATTATGAGACACTTAAAGTATTATGAGAAATAAAAGATCAAACACACCTCATTATCAGGGAATACGAGCTGAAATGATGGGCTGTATCAACATGCCATGCTGAGAAGATAAAGATCGTGTTACCACTGAATTTTTCATATCCTCCAAAGGTCAAAATCACTTCACCATAAAATTTTCAGTGTCACAAAACTCATAAGTTGTAAATGTGTTTTTGTTCTAGTCTAGTCATGCACACAGATTATTGGAACCCTTAAATTGCTAGAACATCAAATAAAAAAAATCAGGATATGATAGTTGTCATCATGACATTAGAGTGAATATTTCTGAAAATCTAATCCATTGGAGATGGTCATAATTACTGTAAAATTGCTTCTGAAACTAATTTGTTCCTGCACACGCAAATGAAGGAGAATTACATTTCCCTTTTCTCTTTTTCTTTATTTTTTTTCTGTACAAAGGGGAAAAAAGACACCAGCCTCCTTTAAATATTAGGATTTCACTCGGGTTTTGACGCTCCTTTGAAATTTGCTAATCAAGGACCTTGTAAGGGAAGCAGGCTTTGTGCTCCAACTTTTCCCAAGCTGCAGCCAAGATGTTAATTTTAAGTGCAGGTTCGGAGCCTCCCAGCGTTCCCATGGGGATCACAGCGCACCCCGTCACCCCTCCAAGATGTGGGGAGCAGCAGGGGGTGCAGTCACTTCGCCGTGGCTCCTCTCTGCCCCACGACGGGATGCTGGGAGAGGCCACCCGCTCGGAACCAGGGGCTGATCCAGCGGTGGTCGGCACAAATCCCATGTCCCTGAACAGCTTTGTAAGAATAAGCTGAGGCTCTGCCCGTGCTGGCTCTGCTGCTCTGGTGCTCTGCAGGCAGCTCAGACCTCGGGATGAGGCTCCTGGAGGAGAATTTTGGGGTACAAGCACAGAAAGATCCATTATTGCCTTTCTTTGCTCCTACCTCGCTGCATGTGTTGCCCGGACTGACGCATGTTTGCTGTCGCGTGGCTGCTGCCAAGGGTGGGTTGGGGATGGCTTTTCTTCAGGTTCAAACTCATGGGGCAAAGTCACGCCAAGCCATCTCTCGGAACGGCAATGCAACGAACTTGGAATCATCCACTGAGGTCTCTTAGTCCCAGCGCCGCTCGGCTGGGGCAGGGAGGCTTTGCTGGCGGCTGTCGCCTGGAGCACCATCCCATTCACCAGGCAGCATGGGCTGGGATTTCATATTTCTGGAAATTTCATAGTTTCCGGTCTTCCTGCTGTTTTCCAAAGCTGGCACTTCTGCCACCTTGGAAGAGAAAATAAAACTACAAAATCTCCCCACCCCCTCTTTTCGTAGGGTCTTCCTCAGGAGCTACCCCTCAATTAGTAAGTCTCTTTCATTATCTCACATGGTTTAGGACTTTCTGGATTCCCTTTGTGGGCTGTAGCTTTACCCCTATTTATGGCTATTTGCAACAAGAAGAAAATCACTTTCAGTCTCTAGGCCCAGGGTGTGATTCAGAAGCAACTCTGAAGCATGTAGTCACCACATTAAGGCAAATGTGGTTTTTTCTCTCAGAGGTGTGGGTTTGTGTGTGCATATCTCAAATATTTATCCCATGTTTGTTTGATATACTCCTGACTTCCCGAACTGCAGATAAGGGAGGCGATTCTATTGCAGTTTTGTTCTTTAATCATGACAAATTTTGCTTCTTTACTAAGAATAGTATCATTCCCTTGTAATTATTTCAATGTCTTCTTTCTCTGCTGCTGATAAATGAAACTTAATTGAATTTAATATTGTAAACCATAGGAGCAAGCCCATTAGCCAGCCTGAGCTACTGGCACTGTAGTTGGTACAAATTAACTAACCAGACAAGTTTACAGTTAGGTGCTGACTCAGCAGACAGAGACTAAGATTTCCTCCCCAGCTTTTCACAGCATCAGACCCAGGGTATGAAGTATCCAGCATTGGCAGATTATTTATGGAATTAATGAAGCCCTGTCATTGCACACAAGAAAGAAAATTTTGGTGCTCCCTGTTAATGAGATATTTTGCTTCGTGTTGTCAAGCACGAAGGTGCCGAGAAGGTTACTGCGGACTAATGAATAGGTAATGAAGCAAAAGGGATGAGTTTGGATTTTCTCCAATTGCTGGGAATCAAAAACCTCCGTTTGGGGTGTGTGGTACCTTCGTGTGGGAGACCAGGCTTTCAAGAAGGGGAGAGAAGGGGGACCTGCTTCCAAGATTTCCCCACAGTGCCTGTAGCTGATAATACTTCATTGCCTCCACTAAAAAAGTGGTTACGATATACAGAAACTCTGCTGGGGTTTTCTCAGACTGGGAGTATCTTTTGGAACGTTATCTTAAAAGGAATCAGCTCATGCTTGAAAACAAGGCTTTTGATTTCTTCCCTCACCCGTGGGCTGAGCGTGGTTTGCCCCTGACGGGGATCTTCGTAGTAAAATCCCACAGAAAGAACAGAGTTTCTTGCAAGTCATGCTCAGTCTCGACGAGAATAGCATCTGGGCAGCGTGTTTGGATTTGAAATCTCGAGGGTGAAAAAAGGGCGTTAAAATACTGAGCTGAAGTGTGTTTAGTCTTCCAGCATAAATTACACAGTTGCTTAATATTATTTACTAGTGTAAAAAATGTGCTTATAACATTCAGGCAAATATAGCAAACATCCAAATGCACATATTTGATAGATCTCTGAAAGAAAACAAGGTATGTCCTGGTATCCATGACAACAAAGACACGAAGATCCATGGGTATGTGAGCAAGATACTGTTTAGCATTATGTAAATTTAAAAAAAACCAACTGGTACTGTGAAGGGCGGAGTTTTTCAAGCATGCATATTAAGTTTATTACCTATCCCCAATTTAGATGTTTGGTGGCCACAATGCCAGGAGTTTATGAGGAAGTAGGAGCTATCCCAGGCAGCTGGAAGATGGGCTGGCAGCTTGCACCGAGCCGTGGGGATGCCAGCAGGGCATCCCTCACATCCCACACCGAGCCATGGGGATGCCAGTGCAAGTCTGCATCCCCCACATCCCACACAGAGCTGTGGGGATGCCAGTGGGGGTCTACATCCCGCACTGAGGTGTAGGGATGCAGGTGGGGCTTCTCCATCACCCAGCCTTGTGATGTGCTAAGAAGGGAATGGGGCCAGGGGAAAATCAAAGGCGCTCCTCTGTCCCGGTCCCCTGCCTCACTTCGAGTGCCTCTTTTGATCTGTGGACACCTGCCACAGAAAGCAGCACCAGTGCAGAGCTGCCTTAAGATGATATTAAAGTAAAAATAAACTTGAAAATTCAGGGTAGGCCACCATGAAACCCGCAGCTCTGGCAGCACTGGGGAAAGGAACGAGGTTACCTGTGAAATCTGTGTCAGCCGGTCCCGTGAGTGAGGGCTGGGCTCTCCTTGGATGGCTCTCGCCAAACTAGGCTCCTTTCTGGCCCATCAGGGCTTGCCAACAAACCAGACAAGTTTGTCACCTCTGGATTAAGCAGCCACAGCATCCCCCAGCAACCCTTCCATTTTAGGTCCCGTAAGCCAGAAAACTCACATGGAGCTCTGTCTGCAGGAACCAGAGGGAAAGAACAAAGACTGCTGAAGTACCCTCCCATGTTGCTTCCTTTGGGTTCCCACCGTGGTCCCACTGAGCTGCTCCCACTGCTAATCTGCTCTTAGTCACAAGTGCCAAGGGATCTCTTCAGGCATGACGGTGACAATAAAATACTGTGCACACCACTGGAAGTTATCAGTTCTCCTCTGAAGTCTCCCCTTTCAAACAGGGGCTTTCAAGAAAACCACGAGTGTTTTTATTTGCCTGTCACTGGAGGGGATGAGGGCTGCTGGCCCGGCAGAGTGGTGGCTAGGGGACAGTCACTATGCTCTGACGCAGGGAAACAAAAAGGATTTACCAGAAAGGTGGCCTTGCCGTGAAGATGTAGATGGCATCTGGCAGGTGGAGCCCCATTCACTGCCAGGGGGATAAAAAGATCTGAGAGACTCCTTCCAAAGCACGTCTGGGCCCTGCGAGGGAAAACTGGGTTGAGGTTGTTCCCTCTTCCACAGGTACGAGCCTGGTGGATACAGAAGAGTCACTTTTGGTACAAATCCAGACTCGTTATGCCCAGTCCTGTCCTACCCGATCTGCCAGGACAGCATCTGATATAACTGCTGGAGGAAAAGTAAATTCAGGTCTCCTTCAATGATTTCAACAGGGAGAACGCAAATGTGTGCAGATGGGAACGACAGGAGAAACACCAGCTTCTGTCCGTGGAGCCCCAAGCACAGCAGCACATCTCGCCCAGTATCCCAATGCATCCCCGAATGTCACCGTGGGCATGGTGGTGTCTCACACACCAAAGGGACCAAGCAGAGCTGTCAGCACAGCTCTGGGGCTCTCCTGGTCGTCTGCCCCTCCACGGGTGGGTATTTCTGGACATGCTTGGAAACATGAAGTCCCACTCACCGCTGCTTTCGGCATCCAGTGCTGAGGAGAGACTGAAGGTCAGGATTAGCCAAAAGCTTGGACATGCTCTACGTCAGCATGAAAAGCCCCAGTAGGCAGAATACATGCCATCTGCTATTCGCACAGGAAACTTCACATACTGTAGTTTATTTTTAGGGTAAATAGTTCATTCTATTCTATTGCCTCAATTTCATAACTCTTTATTTCTGACATAACAAATGCTCAAGAGCAAAAGTGAGTAGAAAATTAATAACTTTGGGACAGAAATGATGATGTCCTCTGAAATGAGGGTCACTGGATAATGCATGAGCCCAGTTTCTCTCTGAAAGGTTTTTTGGGTTTTGGTGGTTGTTGTTTTTTTCCCCACAAATAGCTTTTTTATTTCCTGAGAAAAAGTCTGTGTGAACCCAGAGCGCCTGTTGAAAAATCTGTTGTTATGTTTATGAACTGTGGAACCGGCCAGCTTTTGTGACGTGAGTAGCAATTTAGCAGAGGAACAAAAACAAAACAATTTGTGCCAGGGTGAGAGCCATGTATGCAAAATGTCAGCACAGGGCAACTTTTTGCAGATAAAATACAGTAATTATAACTCCTGAGAGCCAGTTCATAACGGAATCATTGGCCCAACCTTAATTGCAGCGTTGGGAACAAGGTGCCAGAAGGTGTTTCCAAGGATGAACTCGCCGGCTCTCTGGCATCCAAGAGAAGAGGGCACTGATGCCCACTGCCCATCAGTAGCTGTTGGGTGGAAGAGCCAGCTCTTGGTGGTGGGGACCATGAGGGCACTGATGCCCACCGCCCATCAGTAGCTGTTGGGTGGAAGAGCCAGCTCTCAGTCGTGGAGACCACACTCCCTGTGGGCACAGCTGGGACCCCCACATCCTCCTGGGAACAGAGCAGCCTGTGGGGCTGTTTTTTCCGTGGGGAAAGGGGAGGCAGAGACGTGGCTGGTTGCTCAGGCCCTGGGCAGGGAGTCAGGAGCTCCCTTCTCCTGCTCCTCACCAGCGTTTTTGTGTCCTCATGCTGCAGGTTCGGCTGGTTCCCACCCTCCTGCCCTGCCCACACCAACCCCCCTGCCCCTTTCTGTCCAGGGGGGGCTGGAAATGTTCAGCACGGCATAAATTCATTTCGCCTGTGGTCGTAAAGTGTATTACCGAGATGATTATATTCCTGTGCTAAAGTGTATGCACCTTAATAAAAACCCAGCTAAACTACATATGGAAAAGGTAACACTGAGGATTTATCTTTTTTTTTTCTACATTCTTTTATAGCCTCCATTTGCTTTTGTTCTCTTTTTTTATCCTTTTTGCTTTTATGTTTGCAAGTGATAAATTTTCCCATGTTTTACATTTTATATGTAGTTTATCTCTTTATTTTGTACTCATTTTGCATTGAAAATGGAATGAGTCTTTAGAATAATACAGCTGATATTGAATTTTTTAAATTGCTATTGGGTATATACTGCATAAGGTGGTTATCTGATCTCTAACTTAATCATGTGAAAATATTGCTATGGGGAAAGCTGGCGTGGTAACAATGAGACCCCTATGCTTTCATAAAATTTATTTAACTATAAACCCATTATAAAGCATTAATATAGAATTCTCTTACTTTCTGTCACATTCAGGTCAGATTTATTGTATACCATTGCTGAATTCACACCAAAAATTAATCCGTAAACGCACATTCTCTATGCAGGATGCTATTTAAGCTTATCAAGATTTACCGCTGCACTCAGGATTTCCTCGCTACCAAAGTCAGTAAAAATAAACAAAACGGCGGGTTTGTTGCAGTTCAGAAGTTCATCTCACTCACGTCCACCGTAGCTGTAAAAAAAGCACAGCATTTTTTCCCAATAATCATCTATTGCCAGTATGCTGTTAGTGTTGGTTTAATGCTTTGTATACATACTTGTGTGGTGGTGTTTAATGCAGGGCTGTGATGTGAGCAGGACCCTGAGCAGTGCTCGGGCTCACCTGGCACCACGAGCACCCGTCCCCTTGGTGCAAACCCTCCCTTCCACGTCAGATCAGTTGTCGCATGCAAAATGGGACCACACATAGAATCATAGAATTGTCTGGGTTGGAAGGGGCCTTTAAGATCACTGAGTCCAACCATCAACCTAACTCTGATAAAATCCGTCACTAAACCATGTCTCTAAGCTCTATGTCAACCCATCTTTTAAATACCTCCAGGAATGGTGCCTCAACCACTTCCCTGGGCAGCCCATTCCAAGGCTTAGTAACCATTTCCATGTAAAAATTGTTCCTGATCTCCAATCTGAACCTCCCCTGGCATAACTTGAGGCCGTATCCTCTAGTTCTGTCACCTGTTCCTTGGGAGAAGAGACCGACCCCCCCTGGCTACACCCTCCTTTCAGGGAGTTGTAGAGAGCAAGAAGGTCTCCCCTCAGCCTCCTTTTCTCCAGGCTGAACACCCCCAGCTCCCTCAGCCGCTCCTCACAAGGCTTGTGCTCCAGACCCCTCACCAGCTCCGTTGCCCTGCTCTGGACACGCTCCAGCACCTCAATGTCTTTTTTGTGGTGAGGGGCCCAAAACTGGACACAGCACTCTGCTAAATGCCCTTCCGGCAGCAGCCCCCGTCACTGCCACAACCACCAAATCCCTTCTTGGGGCCGAGTGTGAAACCCAAGGGCCGGGCAGTGACTGCAATGAGGGAAATGCAGAGACTCTACTGGCGTCCCTCTGTGCTCTCATCGGGGCCACTGGGCACCAAACCCCCTGGGATGGACTCGTGATCCCCAAAGTCATGCTGCCCCAGAGCTGCTCCTGAAGAGGGCTTCCCAATGGATGCGTTTCTGCTTTTCTCTGATCTTGATCTACCTGCCCGGCGTCCAGCTTGCAGGAGGTTCTGCTACAGACAGGTCACATCACCCGGATGCACAAATCCAAGTACATATGGACACAGGGGAAAGGAGAGAGTTTGGAAGTAACTGTCCCTTTTGAGATATTTTTATGTTGATTTCTCTTCACATTGCTCAGTGTGAGATATTTTACCCTGAGGATGCTATATATGAAGTTTGAGAAGCACATTTAAATAATGTGAATCTATAAAGTGCATTTTCCCATTCCTAACTTACCCTAAAATGAGTTTTAGAGGCATTTATGTCAAGCTGCAGAAGCAAGAGGGGAATCTTTATTTCCCGTGTAACCTAATCACTCTATTTTTCAAGAGTTTATCTCTATAGGACCACCAGAATTTCCATGCTGTATGGGCAAATCCTGTGCATCCGCTCCAGCGCCCATTTCCTCAAGTCTCCAACACCAGAGGTTTCACAGGGAACGTGATAAATCCCTGCAGCCCATAGTTACAGATACAGGACACTCAAGAAAGCTCCTGTCATGCAACGGCAATTTGTGCTCTGAGGCTCCTAACTAATAATATTAAATATTATTTAAAATTTTCTGTATTTTCCACATGTGAAAATTCTTACTATTTATTACGAGTACTGGATACTGATAATGACTCGAATGACAGCTTTCAGCAGGGAATTTGATAGATATTCACTCTTGATGTAAAGTAAGAGCAGTTGCCACCTCTTTTATGAGACGTAAGCTTCTATACCTGATTCCCTCTGGATCTTTGCATTTATTATTCTGCCAAAAGAAAAGGTGAATACTTTCCTACCTTTTGATTTCAGGGGTCACTCCCATCACCAGCACAAGTTGTTATACCTCTGAAACCAAAGTCAACCACAGCGTAAATCAATGGATGGATCGGGTCCATTACCTTCTTTATGTATCAAGGGGAACTAGGTATCATGTTTGATTTTTCAGGCACTTACTTGCCTTTGATTTCAAAGGCGTTTCTCTGATGTAAAATCAAAGTACCAGAGCAGAGAATTAGTGTATCTGAATATCACATCACGTTCCATACACTGGTGTGGGGGTATAGCTGTTTCAGCAGAAAGTAAAGGGTTAAGAAGAGAAGATGCTGAAGAAAGTGAGGTGAATACTTGCACAAATAAAAAGCAAGTCTAGCAGAAGACTTTGAAGGTTAACTTTCTTTTGAGTGTAATTGTTCTTCCAGTATGGAAACGGTTAATATAAAGCATTTCATATTTGTTTTTCCAGAACTTTTTGCTCGGGTACATTGCATATTCCCACTGGAGAGAAGCAATATCATGTCGTTGATGAAGGCACGGCACAGAGCCGTGCTCACTCAAGTCTTGGCAGTTGTGGTGGACACTAGGATTTTCTGCATCTCATTTTCCCCTGTGAGGTGAGATCCATGGCTGAAGTTTCCTCCTGAGTTCCCAGCTGGATGTGAACTGATCTGAGTGAGTTATACTCGTGATAGACAGTAGAGCCAGCCATCCTTTGGAACGGATTAGGTCTAAGTCCTGCATATTCAGCTGCACCCAAGGAGACCCTGCTGTCCCTCACCACCGTGAGGTGGGGATTTGGTCCTTCATATCAGTTCTAATTTGGTTGTTCCCAGCTGAGCCCGAAGGATCACGGAGCCCTTCTGAGAGGGGAGCGGTGGTGTGAAATCCCAAACCCCATGATGGGGAATCTCACCTCGGAGCTGCAGGAAAGGCTGCCCAACACCTGGCATGCCTGACCTTTAAAGTAATGCATATTTTGACTGATTCTCCAATTTAGCTCATCTCCAGGGTTTACTGGGATTCCAAGCAGAAGTAACCATCAAATCAAATTACAGGACATTCAGCAGAGGGGAGTTTTAGTGTCACCCACCAGAAGAAACACAGTTCCTCAAAATCATAGAATCACAGAATGGTTTGGGTTGGAAAGAGCCTTCAGAGACCATCCAGTCCAGCCCCCTGCAACAAGCAGGGACATCTTCAACGGAGCCCCATCCAACCTGGCTGGTGGGACCAGACCTGGAGTGCTAGGTCCTGTTCCCAGAGGGAGATCCCAGAACTGGTACACCTGGAGGGATGTGCTCAAAGCCTGGGACCAGATATTTCCCGAGTAAATCACACAAGACCAGAATTATGTATTTGTATGTCAATGAATCAAGTGAGATGCAAATTGAAACATAAGACTTTTCTCTGTAATGTACAATAAAAATTCAATGGTTAGCAGTTGATACAAAGCATATAAATATGTTTTCAAATAAGTACAACAGCTATGAAATCAGGAATCAGAAAGTCATAATGCATTTCAGCACAATACTGATGAACTCATTTTTCTAGCACATGTGAAATAACTAGCTCATTTTAATTCTTTATAAATAACAGATAACAGCTTGAGAGGCATGCTCCATGCAATTCATTTTTATAACTCTGTCTCCTCCACACTTGATGCTCCCATGGCACTGGGGTCGGGAGGAGAGGGTGTATTATGCATTCTTGTTTGCTTTCCTCCTCTTTGCTGCTTTATAATGTGGCTATCACTTAAAAAAACCCAACACAACCAACAACAAAAAGCAGCAATTTAGTGCCTCAGAGCAGAAGTTGACTGATGTGGCCAGAGATCATGTCATCAGTAACTTTTCTGCAATTTATTTCATTTATCCATGCTTCGTATCTCTGCTGCTGCTTTCTAATCATCACTCCCACTAGGCATTGTTTTCCTATTGAGGCAGCAACTAAATGAGCTGAGAATTAGATCTATATTACATCAGCAGTGGGCACTGCAGATATTACCAACACATTAAAAGAGAAATTCAAATGAAGCAAACAAGAGCATGTTCTTTCCTATTCCAGCAACCGATCCCGTTTCCACCAGTTAGTGGCTGAATGGTGTTCTGGAGAAAGAGATGAGTTTTGTCACAAACAAGCTATTATATGAGATCATTAACTGAAATAAGATTACCGCTACTCTATAATTTTATTTTTCTTTGTTCTTAGAAGATTGACTGGGCTGGAAAAGGATGGGTACTTTGTTGTGGCAGCACTTTAAGGCTCTAAAATGTAGAAGTCTTGGTTGCCAAGGGATTATACTTTTGCATATAAGGAAGGCCAGCACAATAAGCACAGGCCCGCTGCTGATGGAGGCAGTCGGTGTTTTTCTTGGGGACACAGCAGTGTGTCTGCCCCCATCCATCCTACAGGTCCCACCACGGTAACGTGGGAACGAGCCATTCCCCTCCCTCCTCCAGAAAGGCACTGGATGAAGGGATATCAGAGGGTGCAGCCCTGTCAACAGCCACTGCTGTGCTTTTGCCTGTTCTTCAGTGCAAGGGAAAAAGCCTGTTCTGCACCTCCCGAATCCGGCGGCTCTTCCAGAGCGGTCTCTGAGACACCTAACGTGGGTCAATGAGGGACTATGTGAAGGTGCTGAGCTCCAGAGCTGAGCGCAGCAGCCAAGTTTCTTTTTTCCCACGGGGAAGCTGGTATGATAATAATTAAATCTGGTCTCCCTCCAGAGAGACCTGTCAAGGGTCTCACCTTGATGAATGGGCACCTGCTCCACCAGCGCTCCATCGCGTTGGTCCCACCAGCCCGGGGAGGCCTGAGGGCGGTGTTTGCCCAGGCTCTGTAGGGACCCTGGGTCACTGCTTTTTTTAAGCTTGAAAAAAAACTAGCTTTCCCCTCTTTCTCGGAGTCTTTAGCAGGAGGGGAATTGCGTCGTCACCGAGTGTGTCCCGCAACAGCAAACTCAATGCAGAGTGCCAGCGACCCCATGGAGACGAGGGTGATGTGTACGTTAAAAATCCCAGCATCGGAGGAGACAGTGCGGGGGCGTTCTGTGTAGCTGCCGCAGGGATAATGAGTGATGAATTTAATATGTAATTAATACATATCAAAAAACTGAGTGACATGGCAAACGTAAGCCCCGTGAGAGTCTCTTTTTTCACACCTGGGCGTTGTTTGCTCTGCGCCAAAGGCCACCTGGTATCGCAGAGACTGATCTCCTGTGATGCCAGGACTCACCCCCTGTCTCAGGGCAGAGAGAGCAGTGGGGTGAGCTCTGCAGCGCCTGGGCTTCACCCCCCTGCGGCCCCCACACAGGGACGGCTGCTCGCCCCCATTCCCCACGGCTGGGGCAAAAAAACCAGGCACCCTCTGGATTCTCCTCGCTGACCAAGCAGGATTTACAGTGAGATCTACAGGCAGTAAAATAAAGGAGCAGGTGTGAGCAGGGCCCTGAGCAGCATTGCATTTGTCAGGTGTAAATAAAATTGCTGAAAATATGGTTAAAATTTAAAAGTTAAGAAAAAATGCAATTGAAGCCTGAACAACTTTGCCTGTTTCGACAGTATTTAGGAGGAAACATTAACATCCAGGTGGTGCTGTAGCCACCCTCTCGGCAGATCTGGGGCAGTTACACGTTTTAAGAATTCCATTTAGTCATTGGCCAATGACTGCTCAACCAAAGCTGACTCCAAAATAGCACATGATAAAGCTGAGCGGTTATTCAGCTCCCGCAATATCAGTTCAATCTAAAAATGCTTTCCGTGGTAAAGATAATTCATACCCATGACTTTCCTCCCATTCGTTTACACACAAACATTGCACAGTAGCCTCTGGTGAGCAGCGGAAGAACAGTCCCCCGTTTCCTCTGCACTTCACCACCCCAGTGTTTACAGGGGTTTTTCGCAACCCCCTCTGCAGCTTACTGCCTGCCTTAAGGTCACTTAAATCGAATGCTGAAACAGTAGTTAATGCTTTACCTCGCCATGTATAACTCAGGCTTCTCTCTGCTCACTGAAAAGCCATTGATTTTGTGTGGTGCTTCCAACCACATCTCACCCCAAAAACTCACTGCCGGGGGTCTGGCCTTGAGCAGAGCCATGGGGAACGCTCTGGGACACCCCTCTGTCCCTTCTGCCCCTGCTCCCCACACTGTGTTGCACCCCTTGGGGTCTCTGCCCTGGGAAGATGAGATGACAGTGATCAATGTGTACCTCTTTAAAGGGAAACATATGCCAAAACCTGTGCTAGGTACCCCAGTGGGCCGCCATCCTCATTAATAACCATCCGTATTTTGACATCAAGGCATATATTTAGGGAGATTTAGATTAGATACTAGAAAGAAATTTCTTACAGTGAGGGTGGTGAGGCACTGGAACAGGTTGCCCAGAGAAGCTGTGGCTGCCCCATCCCTGGAGGGGTTCAAG
>JAOXNO010000004.1:34592850-34617252 GCA_028565335.1 Limnodromus scolopaceus
GTCTCCAATCACCTCCTTATTTTCCGCGTGCCTTAGCAAAGATTTCAGGAGGATCTGCTCCATGATCTTGCCAGGCATAGAGGTGAGATGTGCCAAGTGCCAGCAGAGACGTGGGGAAACCCGGGTGTGGGGCTGTGGTGCTGGACCATGAGCATGGACCCATGGTGGCAGCTGAGGAAGGTGGCCTGTGGCATCTCTGCACAGCCACTCACATCAAAAAAAATTCAAAGTATTTTTATTTCTTTTCAAACCAGGACAACACACACCAGGTATTACCTGGCATTCTATGATGGACAAGTTTCTCAGAGCTCTGGGCTCTTCCTGCTGAGCTTAGAGATGGCCAAGTGTGGCAGAATAAGTTTCCCTCAGAAATTATGCTTCCTGCTGTCTGCAGGAGGGCAATATCTGCACCCCTATCTTCCTCAGCTTTGAAATAAACAATGCATTTGTTTTCCTTAAAGAAATAAAATATCCTTTAAGTGCATTATGACAATGAAAAGCAATTCAGCCTGGGCAGGTCTCTAAGGAACACAGTGATGGGTGCCCAAGTCCTCTGTGGGGAGAAGGCAGGGGCAGAGCCCCCGGAGCAGGGACCCCCCTGCCCCCTCCCTGGCATCAAGGGACCCCACTCTGCACATTCTTCTCACAATATCAACACTCCCCACACTGTTTTACTACTTGTGAGAGCTGTAGCCTGATAAAAGATATAATAGCAGTCTTATTTTACCATAAAATACTGTATTTTTAAGTTGGTACCTGCTGAGCCTCCTATTTCCAGCTCTCCCTGCAGAGCGGGGCTGTCACACTGCCCAACACGCGTGTCAGTCTCTGCATGTGTGTGTATATATGTATACGTGAAACTTGGCGTGTGACCGGCAGGATGAAGCTATAGAATAAAAAGAAAACGCAGCGGGGAAACGCGGGGCTGAGCCCTGGGTCCCGGCGTGTGTGTCCCAGCTACAGCAGGAGGAATAACCCTGGGGCTGAGATCTGCCCCTGTGAGCCTGGGCTGTGTGTCCCCTGCTCTGCAGGGACCCTGTGCACGCCACCGCCTGAAGGTAAAGAAACTTCCACCGTGGGAGAGGGGGGAAGGAGGTGTTTGTGCATTGACAGGGGCTGTTTTGGGGTGGAACAAGCCGTTGTGTCAGCCTCACTCCTGCCATGAGCTCTGAGCCATCGGTCTCCTGCAGGCAGGTGGGGGCAAGCGATGGGTGACACTGAGATGCCCTGTGGCACCCACAGACCCTGCAACAAGGGGACGAGGACAAGGACAAGGACAGCTTTCAGGATGCGACACAGGGACCCTTCTCTGGTAGCCGGTGGCACAGGGCACTCAACAAGGCGCTCGGGGAGAGCCCTGCCCTCTCCAGGGGCTCAGCACGCTGAGGAGGACACCTTCTGCAGCCAGTTTCACGGGGACGGCCTGATGAGCTTGCTGCTTTTACAAATCCATGCTGTCTTTTGGTGCCAGAATGAGAAGGAGGAGGAGGAGGAGCGTGTCCAGACACCCAGAGCCCGCCTGGAGCCTGGTCTGCGCCGGCCTGGTGTGCCAGGTCGGGGGAGAGGGTCCCTGCAGGAGTGCAGCTCCAACGGGGAAATAAAACAGCTTCACAGAAACGCTGACACATCTTACAAAGTGCATATATCTGTGCCAGACATGACAGAGTGTTCAGGAGACTGCTATCGATATTTAAAAGTATTCTCCCCTTCACATGGGTAATGTTTACAACACTCAAGGCTTTAAAAAATTGTGATTTAGGGGCAAAAGGAGGGCTGCAAAAATGCTGCCTTTGTTGCCACCTGTGTCTGGGTGGCAGGTTGTTATTTGTGTCCCCGAGAGCCCTATGGAGCAGCATGGAGCCATCAGCACCAGGTGCACCATGGTGACCTCCATAGGTGGTTCTCACCGGGGCAGGGTCACGGGAGATGAAGGCCAGGCTGGCAGCGGACCTGACTCGAGCTTGTCCTCTTCCCATCCAAGGAGCTAAGTTTTCAAAATCTACATTATATTTGTACCTCTACAGCTGTAAAAACAGGAATAAGATATTTAAAGCTCAGTTCGCTTATGGAGTAGTAACTTTACAGCTCTGAAAAAACAAGGGCACTGCTCACGGCAGCTGAAGCCAGGCAGTAGTGCGGGGAAGGATGGTGGGTCTCAGTTCCCTGAGCCCAGTCCCGGGTCGATGTGCCCGTGGCAGGGACCCGCCACAGCCCCTGTCCCTGGGGAGGACACGTGGTCCCCAGGCTCCCACTGCCGCCCCCGAGCAGCGGGGTCCCCCAGGAGCCCCCAGCCCAGACTGAGTCCACATTCCAGCTCAACGCATCCCACTCCGCTGCTTAATTTCATCTCCAACCAACTATAATTGTGCAAAACCATGCTGCTAATCTCATATTTTTCAGATTAATTTCAGCAGCATCAGCATATTGGCAATTCAATTAACTAATTATTTAATGTGTTTGTTTTCTTTTAATATATCCCCAGTAATAATTGTTGGCTCTGCTGTTATAGAAGATGCCAGAATCTATTTCAATTATTATTACTTTTAAAGCACAAATGACATTTTTAATATCCTCCTGGATGCTTATTACCATAGGAAATTGCCACAAGAGTCTAGTAACATCTCCTTCTGTGACTAATATTTATATTCTTCTCATTACTTCTTCAGCTCACTGTGTGCTTATCCGGCAGCAATCCCGTGTGATCAGGGACGTTGTCCTCTGTCCCTTTTACCAGGTCACAAGGCAACGACAAAAGCAAGACTCTTCTGCAAGACGAAATTTGTTGAGCTCCAGCTCCCAGGTTTGTGGGACCACGTGCGCGTGACCACGTGGCCACAACAACCCAACCTGGTGTTGTCCATCCTGAGAATCCTTGTACTGGACAGAAAGGAATAGAAAAATGCACCTCCAGGTACTAATTTGAATTACCTTCTTGAATTGTCTGTCTCCCTCTCATCCTTGGCACAGAGGGACTGTGAGGGGATTGGTCCTTGGGAGGCTGGTGCATGAATCCCTATTAATTGCCTGCTTATTTACCTAAATCCAGAGATGAGCCTTCACGGTGCACTGAACAGAGCAGCAGAGAGAAGCGTCCCCCCTTCTCTTTGCTCTTTCAGGATGACGCTGAAGGTGAGTTTTGGTCATTTTGCCCAAAATCCCATTTTACCCAACCAACATTTCATAGGAAAACTGTGCCAACAACACATGAAGCATGAAGGTATTGATGTCCCCGGAAAGACATGTGCTGCCTCCTCAGATAAGTGCTACCACTCAAAACAGGCTGCTGTTTTTGTGGATGGGCTCAAAACAAAGGTATTTGGCTTCATCCAGTGCCTCCGTTCCCTCCCCAGCCCCGGGGCTGGAGCCAGCCATGGGCACGGAGAAGGAGCCTCCTGGGTGGTGCCCATCAGGAAGGGACACTGCTGCTGCAAAAAGTCATCAACGTCCAGTGTTTTTCCCTGTGGATGCTGAGCTGGAGAATTAAGTGCAGAAAGGGAAAAAGGAACTCGGATCATATGGAAACAAGGGCCTTTCATAAAATTGCTGGGACAAATCTGTGTTGTTCCACTGGCTTCTCCCAGCAAACACGAGCCCGGGGCAGCAGAGCAGAAAGTGCCCACCCTCCTGCCATTCAAAGCACATTAAAGTGTGGGTCTGACAGGTGCTGGCACAGCCAGAACATCACCTTAGGACAGTAACTGAAACCAGAGTCTGCGACCGAATTCAGAATAAATGTGCAAAAATAACACACTAGAGACAAGCATTAAAAAGACCCATTTACAAACGTTCCTTTTAGTCTCTGCATCTGCCTTGGCAACGCGTGGGAGATGGGCTGCTTCGCATCTGGGTTGGGATTTGTCCTGTGAACTGAAGTGAGGAGAGCGGAGCTGGGTGCCAGTGTTACCCACAGGCTGGTCAGCCCAGATCTCTCACCTCGCTGCCCAAACAGCTTTCTGAGGACCCGGTCCAAAGCCTCCTGAAATAAATCGGAGTTTCTGCAGTGACTGCAGGGGACTCAGAGGGAGCCCGGGCTCTCGCAGGGACAGTCCCTGGAGCTCTCGCAGGAGCTGGGCCGTGTTTTTATGAACTCGTCCCACAATATGCCCAGGCTGAGCCCTCAAAGCACGGTGCAGGAAAGAGCTCAGGTTCAGACAGTTTTAATCATAAGCCCCAGCGTCTATGAAGAGGGAAATCCATTCTCCTTGCCCCACAGGCGGAAGGTCAGGCACCCAGCAGCTACCCAGCAGGTACCCGTCGCTGCAGCGTAACCTCCTACAAGCCCCAGGCCCCTGAGCTCGCTCCATGTTTGTGGCTCCTCCGGCTGCCCGGGTCATGGTGTTCCATCCCACGGGCTGAGAGAGAGCTCCGGGAGGAGGAATATGGAGGTTCCCGAATGGCTGCTCCGTGCCTGGGACTCCTGAGGCGGGGAGTGATGTTCCCATCGCCCCAGACCGCTCTGCTCCCCCACATCGCTCCCACTGACTGGGACACAGCCCCCCCGGCGTCACGCAGGGCACAGTTGGGCACGGGCACGGCAGCTCCCACACCATCTATGGAAATAACTGAAGTTTTACTCGTTTTCCACCAGCATTTCCCTCAGCCTGGTTTTCAAATCCAGCCCTGCCCGCAGAGCCCGCGACCACCTGCTGCACACCAAAGAGTCAAACCTTTGTAGGGTTGAGCCCCATAATTAAGCAAGTGAGACAGCATTAAAAAAAAAAAAAAAAAAAAAAAAAAGAGAACTTTCAGCGAAGCTGGCCTAGATTCAGCCTCGGAATATCAATTCGAGAGCATGAGGCCAAAACCTGCATCCTGCAAGGCCTTACAGCCGTCGAGAAGCATCCCTGGACTCCTGCGGAGGGGGCAGCTTTTCTACTGCATCTTCCTCCCCACCGGAGATCGGCTGCTGACCGGGAGACGCCTCGGACCTGCACTGGAGTCACCGCAGCGTATGAGCAGGCGGTGGCAGGTTAAAAGAGCGGCAGCAAATGCTCACAAACAGCTCACGCTTCCTCAGGGGTAGGCAGTGCTGGAAATCAGTTGTGCAGGTAAAAAGGCACAGGGACTCCGGTCCGTCCACGGGATGTGTTGCCAGACTCCTGTTGTGTCATCAGCTCCACGGGCTGCCGTCCACCACCCTCTTCCCCCTCTCCTCCTCCCCAGCAAAGCTGGGCTCGCTCGGCTCTTGCTGCCGGGAGCGGGCACCTGCCCCAGTTCCAAAGTTACACACAGACAACTCCAAACCCACCCGCCCCAGGTCAGTTGGCTCCAATAACTCTCTTTGTCGACAGCACTAGGTGTAGCAGCACCTGCCCTTCAGCTGCTCCCGAAGGAGGTGGTGACGGTGCAGGGAGCACAGAGATCTATCCATCAGGAAACTGGCTCCTCGGAAGGAAACACCCAGATTTACCAGTGCCGGGTTTGGGGCATTTTCCCCCTATCTGTGAGGAACACATCTGGCACAGCTGGGAGAAAGGCCAGATCGGAGAAAAATCAGAGCCCAACAAATCCTCTGGGGAATCACTGAAATCCACAGCACAGCCCCCAGGGTCCTGGATTTACTCTCCAGGACCTGAACACCTACTTCATCTCCAGGGAAGTCAGTATTTCGCCCACACAGACGATGGCTTTCTACATCTTACCTTTCTTAGGCCAGAAAACTATCTCCAAACGTAGGTACCCTTGCAAGGGACTGCTGTGCTGAGCCTTGAAGCTCTTCTCACATTGTCATGCCCTGACCCGGTACTTTGAGTAATTCAAGTGTTGTACCACGGGGTGTGTGTCGGCCGGGAGAGGCACCAGCACCTCTCCATCGCGCCTGAGGAATCCCTCACCCGGGTCATGTGCATTCAGGGTTTTTTTCCCTGCAAGAGTAAAAGAAGAAGGAACATTCAAGATACATGATTTTTATTTCCATCGCTGGAAGGTTTGCACCGTCACCGTCCCATTTCCAGAGCTAAGGGTGAACTGGGCGGTGAGTGACTCTCGGGGGAGGCTCAGAGGTCTCCCGTGGAACCAGGGAATGGGTTTTCAGCATCCTTTGTGGTGCTTACAGTGTCTCTAGGTCTGCATTGTCTTGGCAGAGAGACTGAAACAACCAAAATCCGTTACAAGCTCTTAATTGTCACTTTCTGCAGCAAATAGATGTTTGCAGACATGAGTCACTCATGGCGGTGGCGTTCCTGTGCTGCTCACCTTAAACAAACAGCAATGTTTTAATAAAGTTTGCGAAAGCATAGTTAGTCCTACAGGCAAAAGATTTTCAGATTTCAAATGCTTGTTCTCCAGCTGAAGTTTTAGATTTATAATTTCAAAAGCAGCTGATGGCAGTCTCCAATGAAGCTCAAGGTTTGGGGGTGGGGAGGGATGGGGGTTGGGGCTAATGGCGTTCAAAACCTTATTGAAATATATGCACGCAGAGAGGTGCGGTATGTGTTTCTCTATTGTCTTTGTTATAGGCATCTGTCACAATCTAAAGAAGTGAAAAAGAAAGAAAAATCTAGCATAAACACAGACTTTAACACGAATTCTGCTGGGATTCCATGGCATGTAATCCCTTTTTCATGCAGTGCTTTATTTCTGTAATGGACCAAAACACACTCAAGGAAGAGAGTCGCTCTTTCGGAACAGCTGAAAAGGAAATATTGTAGTAAAGGGGGATGAGGCGAGGCGAGAGGAGGAAACCCCGAGAGGTGCGTCTCGCCAAAGAGGTCCCGGCTGCCGGGGGAAAAGGGAGATTTCCCCAGGGGCTGGTGGGATGTGGGGGCACGGGGGAGGTTCAGCAGCTCTGTGAACTCCTTGGAAGCTGGAGCTTTGGTGGCTGTGAGGCCCCAAGATGTCAGCTATAATCAACCTCCTCTTGGAGAAACAGACCACTACAGTGTGCTCGTTTTCAAACAAATTCAATATTTTGCTGGTTTGCTTGACTTTTAGATTTATTTCCCAATTGACTAACTCGTAGGAGCTTTCCCTCTATACGGTGACTGCTGTTCTTTGGCTTTAGGAGTGGTACGGGTTCTGCTCTGGTGATAGTGAAACGGTGAGCAGTTTTTTATTTATTTTACTCTCTTAAAATGTCAAGATTTAATACCGCTTCAGCCTCAGCTCAGCTGCTTGAGCACCAGAGCTCCATGGCTGTTTGTCAAAGGTGGGTTCCTGACGGCGTAAATCTGCCCCCAGGGAGAGGAGGTCTCTCCCCGGCTGGGAAGAATTCCCACGGTGCAGGTGTGGGTGGTCAGAGATGCTGCTTGTCCGCTTCCCACCCAAATTGAACTAATTTTATGGCTGAAAAACAGCATTTTTTCCAAGGGTGGAGGGGATGGAGCCTTTCAAGAGGCACAACTGCATTTCTGTGCCACTGGGTTTCACTCGGTTTTAGAGAAGGCACAACCTTTGCATTCCAAGAGAGAAAACAACAGAGTAAACCAGGGAAATTAAACTTCTGCATTTCTAACTCTGCTGCTGGCGCTGCTGGGGCAGTGGACACCTCTGGGAAGGGCACAGGTCTCTTCTCTTTAAAGCCCTCACAGTGAAAACCCAATTTCTGTTGGGTTTCTGCACTTTGAAAGGCAGCACCCACAACGTCTTGCCCGCGGCGCCCGGGGCTGTTTGAGCTGCTGGGCTGGCTGGACCACCAGATCCTCATCAGTCCAATTCCTAACGAGCAGCGTGGGAAGCTCCCTTCACTTTAATTTAGCATCAGTTTCATAGTTTGTTACCTCAATTGAATTTGAACAGACATTTCTATATACATTCACTGGCTTATTTCTTGTCTACAGCATTATAGCAGTTTGGGTTGCAGTAATTCACTGTTTCGTATTGGGAATTCTCTTTCAGACAGCGAGCCCGGGGTTTATCTATGCCTACTGGCTTTTGCTTTTTTAATTTAACCAGTGACCATTAACCCCAACTGCTCCCTGGTCCACGCAAGCCGCTGTTTTCCAGAGCAAACAACAGAATGTGTTCTTTAGTGTTTTGACCAGATCTATTTCCTGCGCTAGGCAAAGTAAATAGCAATTACTTTTGAAAACCACATATTTGCTTGTATTTATGTTTGTATTTGACACCTGCAGCTATTTTCTTTGGGCTGGGAAGGGCAGTGCTCCTGGAAAGGCTGAGCCCAGGCAGCCCCTGGGCTTCTGTGGCTCCTGGGGGTTTGGGACAGGTTGGGCTGAAAAACCACCAGAAAGCCCAAGAGAAAAGCGCGGGGTTGGGAATGGTGTTAACAGTGCCCAGGGCAGAGGTGGTCTGGAGGTGCGCTCGGAGCAATAAAACTCTGGAGAAAGAAGAAACCCCGACAGATGCTACCCCAAACCAGAACCCTCCCAGCTTGGACAGCCCGTGCCCTCTCTCCTTGAGCTTCAATCCACCTTTAATCTGCAAAAGAAAATAAGCCGTTGCCATTGCTCCACAAATACTGCATTAATGTACTCGTGTGCCAGTGAGGACGCCACGGAAGATTTACTCATCGTTGCTTTAAGGTTTTTACAGATCACACCTAACATCTATCCTCATTTCTACACTATAAATGCCAATAATTTGGGAGCAGTTTAGCAAACTGCCGCAGAAACAGAGAAAATGAATGCCTTGGAACAAAAGAGCCTTAACAAACGGCAGAGATTTTCAAAGGCGGCGGTGTCAGGGGTTAGTTACGCTCCTTCATTTGCTATAGCAACGGCCACGCGCGCCGGGGCGTCCACCGCCGCACACCGGCTCCTGCTGCCCACTTTGATTTTTCCTGTAACCTCTCAGATGGCCTGGAAGTCCATAAGTGTCTCTTAATCGACTCTTGTTATGAAAATTCCTTCCTGGAAAGCATCTAGAGGTAAAGATCTCTCACTCAGGAGAAGGAAAAAACAATTGAATGGGTTTTCTCTGGCGCAACTGTAAAGCAATTTGCTAAGCAATTAGTCAGAAAGAAAGAAAATGTTCTGTTCTCGTTTATTTTTTAAATTAACAACGGAGAAGCTGGTGTATGCTTTTTGTAGTCCAAGCGTTTCAAAAAGCAAAAGTACCCAAATATTTTAGTAAGCATGACAGAAAAAACAAAGGTCAACAAAATGACTTTTTTTCTTTCCATAGCAGAGCATTGTCCTCAAAAATGAGATTTGGTTATTTTTGCCTTGTTTTCTTTCTCAGACCATTTTGTTGGGGTTGTCTAACCCTCTCGGTCAGGGCAGCTCATTTGCAATGAAGGCCATGAGGGTCATGAAGGCCATGAAGGCTGTGAAGGCCATGAGGATCATGAAGGCCATGAAGGCAGTGAAGGCCATGAAGGCCACGGAGACTATGAAGTCCCTGAAGGCCATGAAGGCAATGAAGGCTGTGAAGGTCGTGAAGGCCATGAAGACCATGAGGGCCATGAGGGCCATGAAGGCCATGAAGGCAGTGCCGTTGGTCTGTGTGTGTGCACGGCCAAGCCTGCTCCTGCACTCATGGCATAGCGTTGCCTCCATCCATCAGGAGGAGCTTTTCCACAAATGCCATTCATTGGGATCCACAAATGCCATTCATTGGGATCCACAAATGCCATTTTTTTGGACCTTTCTGGCAGCAGGCTCCACAGCGAGGAATGCTGCTTTCTGGTGCCGATCCATGCTGTTGCTGGGAAGAGGAAAATCCTGATGGATCACCAGAGCCCATCATGGAGCTTTTCAGTCCATGACCCTGGAATGTGAGGGAGAGGGATGTCCATCGGATGTGCCGAGCATGCGGGGGTGGGGGAGGCAGGTCACCAGCTGCTGGAAACACGCTGGGCAAGAAAGTTTATAACTGCAGAGGATCTGGCCATGATATTTATGAAAATTACTCTCTAAATGGTGGCTTATTGAGATTTATTGACAGTAATTATTCAAATGAAGAAATGAAGCTAGTAAATTTTGTTCTTCAGAAAATTTGTACTGATTTGCAGCATTAATAAATACAAATACTAAATAGCTATTCAGGTGCAATCTGAAACTCCTTCACTCCATTTCTCATTTTTCGTTGGTTTGACAGACTTTAAAAATCTAATCTGCAATATTGTGGTAACTTATTTTTTAACTTATCTCTGCCTGATATCCATTTTATAAAACCTTATATGTTTTAGACATAAAGACTCGTCATTCTCCCAAATCAAGGGAAAGGAAGATAAAAAAATAAAGTTCTTAAAAACTGATTTTCAGAAGATCAAATTAGCTGGCTGAATTGAAAAATAACATTTAAAATGTTTAAGGTAGGCTTGGAAGAAAGTATTCACTATTGCGACCAAAGTAAGGATAATAGGGGCTACGTGTTCTATAATATAAATGTGGGAAATGGCTAAAGAAAACATGTTTGAAAAAAGAAAGAATCACCTGAAGAAAAGTTGTGACATATTGTCTTGATTTGTGAACAGCGCACTTGATAGACAATTTGACAAAGCAGACATTTATTTGGTTTTAACTTTTTATTCTTTGAAAGCAGAAAAAATACAGGTTGAAAAACTTTATCCACCTCCACAGTGAGATTTGCAGTGAAATACAGAACCTGTGCTGGCACCAGCACGTCAACATTGTGGTGAACGTTGGCAGCCGCAGAGAGGAGACCTGCCAGAATAATTTGCATCGGGAAACCTCCTTGCAGGAAAAGACTTGAGGAGATCAACGATTCATTTTATTCTGAAATGTTCAGAAGGTGACTTCAGCTGGCGGCAGAGGACTCTGTCTTAGCACACAAAGACGTCTTCACATTATGAAGAAATGAGACAATTGCGAATAAATCAAAAAGGGATTTTTTTTTTTCTAAACAAGGCAAAGGGAAAGGGCTTCAGGGAGGATTCTCAGGTTTAATTTTAAAGTGTCTGTTATGGAAAAGGTCAAACCAGGTGACCATGACAGACACTTTTGCCTCATAATCCACAAATCTGCCAACAGAGAGATATTCAACCTGTTTCCTACCTTCAGATTTAAAAGCATTATATATTGCTAAAATCAGAGTTTTAACTGGAAAAGTTTAAGGTGATATTTAAATTAAAACTGGCAATAAAGTACTGAAGTAAATCATTCAGCCACAAGAAGGAGAATATTTAATAGCTGTTACCGCATGTTGCTGAGGAAGCAACCACCCCGGTGCCACCGCTGAAGAAGACCCACTCCCAGCAATGCTTTGGGAACCCACCAGCACCGGCCTCAGCGTCCTGCACTGCGGCAACGGGCACTAAAACAGAAAGATCTTTCAGGAATCAATCCGAAAAGATGGCATTTCTGAATTGTGTAAACCCCAGGCGTCTCACCAGCTTTGGGTAAATTAGCACAGGTCTGGGGCAGTTTCCATGACCTGAAGCTGGTTCTTGATGTCAAGCGAGGCAGCAGACACTGAGCTGATGCTTAGGGCAATCCCTGCTGGCCATGGGCACATTGGCACTGGGTTTGGATGGGATTTGAGGTCTGTTACAGACCTCCATGGCAGCAGAGTGCACCCTGTCAGGGGTCACTGCTGCCTGACAAGTGGGACAGGGACCCCCAGGTGGTTGGAGACAGACCCTCCTGGAGCAGATGTCCTCGCACCCCACAGCCGAGAGCAGGGGCTGGTGACAGCGCAGCCTCCCAAGGGGTCTGCCAGCCGAGATGTCCCTCCACCTCCCGCTCCGACAGCAGGGGATGAGCCCCGTAACTGTTACATTATATGTTTTATTAACTATTCATGTGCTAAGCAGGGGTGGGTGCGTGGCATGGGAAACAGCATGCTGGCAGCTCTGCCACCATCACAGGGACTTCATTAGTATTTGGTACCACACCATGGAGAGAGGGTCATAGAATCATGGAATGGTTCGGGTTGGAAGTGACCTTCAAGACCACCCAGTGCCACCCCCTGCCCTGGGCAGGGACACCTCCCACCAGAGCAGGTTGCTCCAAGCCCCTTCCAACCTGGCCTTGAACCCCTCCAGGTCCCAAGCTCTACATTTACCCAGTGAAATTGCCCAACCCCTAAAGCTGTGGTGTCCTCACTTGGTTTTTGCAAGCGGAGAGTCACAAATGCACATGATGCAAAGGAACAGCAGACATTTATTATACGTTAATGAACATATAATAGAAGTTATCGGTTTTTCTATAAATATGGTATTGCAATACTTACCCTAAACTCCCACACAAAAGGGGAACTAGTAAATACAAGTATCTTGTGTCCTTTCTCCCCGCCAGCAGTGACAGCAGCTCCTTGCACAACAGCCCTCCCCACCCCGACCGGCCGCCCCCACCGCCAGCAGGGCTGCTCCAGAGGGACCGCCGGGCTCCTGCCATCCTTAATGGCAGCGCCAGGTATTTCACACCTCAGTAATGAAACAGTGTGGAAAGGATCTGCACGCAGGGGCACTTAAGGAGCTTAGAGGAAATTAAAGGATATTATAGAAATATGAATTATGAAGAAGGAAATACTAAAGGATTTTTCCTCCATTATGTCTCACAATTATTTTAATTCCTCTCCAAAGGCAGGAGGCTTAGCGTGATCCCAGCAAATCAGCGAGGAGTGTTTGCAGGGAGCACCGAAGTGGGGCCAGCCCGAGCCCCGTCCCGGCTCCCACCGCCCCTGGACGGGCAGAGGGGTGGCTCGGCACAGACACCCGCACTGCCCACGCACACTCACACCGGTCACAGGTGCCTTCTCAAGCCACGTAACACCCTGGCGGGGCAAAGGCACAGAATTAAAGGCATCCCTCCTCCCTTTCCTACGCTTTCAAGGCCATGGTTTAATTACGTACACAGAGAAACGTACCGTCGAAAAGGGCAGGGCTGCAGGGAAACATTGGCAAAAGGGAAGGTCTTGAATCTATTAACTGAAATATCAATATGGTCTAAAACTATAAATATCTTCTTTTAAAAAGAACAGTTTCCAGGGCTTCTAGGCAGGAGGAAGAGAATATGTATCACAGGAGTGCCATATTCATACCAAATATCTTGTGTGTATGGATAATAAAAACTGTCCCCAGTGGGACCTGGGGTTGTCCCTGAGTACCCCCAGGAGTCAGGACGCTGTGGCCCCGGTGCCCTGTTGCTGCGTGTGATTAATCCAAGAAATAAGCCCATAATGTAGATTTCCAGATGGAAACGTATTTCTGAGTAAATGGTAAGTAAGAATTTTGACTTTGAACCCATCAGTATGTGATGATCTAGCAGCTTTAATAATGAAGATAAATTTCTGAGCACGTCAAAACATTTATGGAGAAGAGTCAAAGAATTAAAAAATGCACAGTGATTCCTCAGACACCCAGACTGAAGTTCGGGTGAGTATCCCATCTGTAAGATTCACTTTCATTTCGGTTTCAATTATAAGATTTTATTCTTGCGATTAATTTCCACTGTCATCTGAAATCTAAAGGTTTGACGCAGTAAGACTCAATTGTGGTGGGAAATAAAAGCTTCTCTACCCTTTGCTGTGTTCAGTCAAGAAAGGCATATTTTTAGTATTACAACAACAGAAAAATTAACAGATATTAAGATTACTAGAAATTGTAAAAATTATACTTTCTATTGGACAGGGCTTTCAGGAACCTGGTCTGGTGGGAGGTGTCCCTGCCCAGGGCAGGGGCTGGCACTGGAGGGGCTTTAAAAGGTCCCTTCCCACCCAAACCATTCTGTGATTCTATGATATAAATAATTTAATGAGTTTGGTTTAATGAACTTCCTCTCACATTGCTGATGATTTTCTGCCATCTCTGAATTCCTTTTTCGTTGCCGACGTTGATTTGCCCTTACTGAGACGCCGGATTCCTCCACTTTCTCGTGCGGGTTTGGGGACAGGCAGGGAGGAGCTGCTGCCCCCACCCCTGGGACTCCCCCGTCACTCACGGGCGGCTGTTTCTTTGTGCTCCCATCCCTGAAAAATTGTAAATCCTCTGCGGAGCAGGGGACCTCGTGCCCGCAGCGTCTGCCTGCCCGATCTGAGCAAGGACCGCACAGATCAAAAGAGCTGTTTAATGATCTGCCTTCCCTCGCTCTCACCCTCCTCTCTGGGCTCCTGAAGTCATTGCCAATGCAGAGCTAAATGAAACCAAAATCCTCAGAAGCTAAAAAATAAGAGAGGAAATCAGGAAGCGGAGCTCTTTTCAAGGGTAGACGTAAACGAGAGATAACTCCAGACTCAGCTCTCCGCAGGAAACTTTGAGTTAAGATCCCTCTTTCCCTCTACGCCCCCAACCAGCACCAAAATATACGTTTCATTTTTCATGTCACCTCCAAAAGCCTGCGGAATCAGCTGCTGGATAACGCTCCACAAGGATAAATTCGAGGGAGGGAGGGAGGGAGGGAGAGGTGCACTCCAGGCTGCCAGTGTTTCGTCGGGGGGGAGGCATCAGAGCATGGACAGACCCCTGCACCGAGCGGGGCTCGACCCTCCACCACTCGCCCCTCGGTAGCTCTGCTGGGAGCCCCCTCGCTCGCCACAGCATGGGGACCACAGTGGTCCCTTCTGGAGAAGTCAGCAGAAAGTCACGTCGCTCTGTGGCATTTCCGTGGGACACCAGAGCTGCTGGCCGCGGAGGACACAGAGAGGACGGGGAGGACCACGGTGGGGCTGGTGAATCCATGGGACTGGCCACAGCTGGTGGTCCCCAGTGTCAGGGCCCCTGCAGAGGGTGGATGGCCCCTGGGATGGGGGGCACTGGGGGGCAGGGGGTGCAGGGAATCCCCAGAAGCAGGAGGGTTGGGGTGTCCCCGCAGCAGCCGGTGGCCAAGGGTCTGCACGTCCATGTCCGGGGTGTGTGTGCCTGCGGGACAGGGAGGAACAAACACCCACAGGGGGTTAGAGGAGTACATAGTCTGAACCTGAAGTTCTACCATTTATTAGACTAATTATTTTCTGAAGGCAGAATCTAGACAACCAACATGAATATGCAATTCTGCATGTTGTCACTTTTCCCGTCATGCCACAAGGTCAGCTCTAATTGACTTTAAAATCCATCTTAAAGGAGGCTTTGCAAAGGAGCCAAGAGCTGAACCAGGGCTGAAGGAGCTCGTGCCTCCTGGTGGTCCCCTCTGTCATCACCCCTTGGGGACACCCCCCAGCAGCAGGGACCCCACAGAGCCAGGACCTCTTCCCGGCACAAAAGGAATCCCTGTCATCAGCCCAGAGAACACCAGCGCTGGGGGAACAGCAGAGGAACGTCATGTGCCGTGGCCTCCACTGGGGTTGTGGCTCTTCCCAGACAGGACTCTGGCACGGCCAGTGGGAGCCAGGTCTTCTGCTGGGGGGCGGGGGTGTCACAACTTAAAGGGGGCGCAGGGCTGTATGTCTTTGACATTGCCAAGAGGATCTGAGAATCGGTGGGTTTTCACTTTCTGCAGATGAACAGTGAATTTCCTCCCTTGTTGTTTGGTTGCCTTTGGGATGACTGTCACTGACTGCGCTGCATCGCGTCTGGGCGCCCCTTCTATCCACCAGGGCTGCCTTTGCACAAACTGAACAAAAAAAGAGGTTCCTCCCTGAATTCACAATCTGAGCCTATTGTACTAATTCCCGTGAGGGCTGAGGGAGTTGTAGTGGTGGGTTTTACAGGGTTAATCGGCAGCTGAGGAGGGGTTGCCACCCGGGCACAGGAAAGAGACTTACCCAGGGCCATGCTCCTGAAGACAAAGACCTCCCGGGACCCGCGCAGGCAGAAACAGCCTCGCGTGCTGCCAAATAAATAAAATAAATAAAGCTCCTATTAAACTTATGGACTCAAAAGCTAAGTCTTAAACTTTTAAGGTATTTTCAGCAAAATAAAGCTCTTCTTTTACAGACTTTTTCATGCATTTTTCCCATTGTATTGGGTATTCTGTTTCACTAGAAACAGAACAGTTTTCACTAGAAAACTACTCCTGCAAAATGCACCCCATTTAGTCACCGGTGGCAAAGTAAAACCTAGGGGATTTTTTTTTCCAGTTTATGCCATGGGGGCTTCAGTTTCAAAAAGCAATTTCAGGTTTTAAAACCAGTTTGCTTTTCACACTATCATGCCAGCCTGGTTTGGCCACTGTGTCCCCTGACACCCAGGGGGGACCATCCCCTGCCACCCCCCCTCGCCCGGGCAGCACAAGGGTGGGACAGGAAAGGAGCTGCCCCAACCCCTCCCCACAGACTCCTCTCACGGGGAAGGAACCATCTCACCCTCAGCACAGGAATGACTTTTTATACCCCATCAGGGAATACCCCCAGCAGCGGGGCCGTGGGGCACAGAGCACGGGAGCAGGGCGAGGGGGGCAGGCAGAGGGACAGCAGGGACTGTCTCTAACGGGGATTTTAACAAAGTTATCAGTTTTGTGTTTAAGCCACTGAAGACGTGATACCAACACCGCCACAAATAAATTGGATGTCTCTTACACAAACACTCCTGAAAATTTTATATTTACATGGCAACCGGCTTATTCTATTTACATGAACATCTGCTGCAGGTTCACTAAAATCTTTAAAACAGATGGACACGAAGAAAGAGCTAGTAATTAACAAAGCTATATGTTGATTAAATCAGTGTGTGGTTAATTTTAATGATTACTGATCCTTACTGGGGTCCATAAGACTTGTCAGAATCCAATCCACTTTAGCTGAGGTGTTGATTAGCCGCAGAGCCAGGCGCAGGCGCTGCCCGTGTGCCGTGGGCTGGGCTCTGCGCTCCACCACAGCCGAGGGGCTGATCCTGCTCCAGATAATTCACCGGAGCCAGTAAGGGTGGGTCCGCAGCCAGGACGGGATATTGTGAGGATCCACTGTGGCTTGGACGTAAAACTTTCCAGGATTAACTCCTTTCCGAGTAGAGCACCCTTTCAGAAAACCACAAACCAATCTCCATTAAGACATTTTGGCAACAAGTGCTCAGCCATCAGCTCTGGGAGGATGCTCCAGTTACCAAATTATCTCCACTGGAGATAAAAAGTGTGTTTATCTCAGCTTTCAGCCTTAGATCTCCTTATATCCCTGCTCACTGTGTTGAAAAGCTGTCTGCCATGAGAGTCCTGCTCCTGTGCTCATCCTCACAGGCTGAGGTCAGATCCCACCTTGTTCATCTCACTCCTGAACTCAGCAGACTGGCTCCTTCAAGCCTCTTGGTGCCCAGCCTCTTCTTCTGGCCCTTGTCCCTCTGCTCCCTGTGGCCTATGATCCTTCCGCATGGTCCCTCTCCCCCATGTGGTCTCTTGCCATGACAGGGTCCTTCTCATCCACATGGCCCTTCTCCCCTTTGTGGTCCTTCTCCCTGTATGGTCCCTTACCCGACATGGTCCTGTCCCCAGCTTGGTCCCTCTACCTGCATGGTTCCTCTCCTTGCATGGTCCCTCTCCCCAACATGGTCCCTCTACCCCGTGTGGTCCCTTTCCCCACACACATCCACTGCAGCTCAGCAAAGGGTTTCCACCACAGCCAGACCACCTGCACCTTCCCTACGTCCCTGTCCCTGTGGGCACAGAGCATCCCACGTCTCCCACCCTTGGTGGCCATCCAGCAGCAGCCTGTGTCCTCCCCAGAGGTCACACCAGTGTCAGATGCCACCCAGGTGGCTGCTGTATCAACACTCCCCTCATCTACCGCATTTGTCACCTCATTAAAAAAAAAATCACTCTCATCACAGAATCACAGAATCTTTATGGTTGGAATGGACCTTTGAGATCTACTGGTCCTATTTCCCATACCCACAAGTTGATTGACACTAGTTAGAATACATTCTAATTAATTATTCATTAATCCAGTCTGGTATCAGCTGTTCTGTTGTTGTGCCTGGGATGGGGGATGCGCTGACCGGCCCGGACTCACCCTCCAGCACTGGCACCAGTTTGGGTCCCTCCACCTCCTCCTGCACAGCCCGCACCATCACGGCTCCATGTTCTTCTGGCCAGTCCCACTGGGGAGGAGAAAATGACAAGGAGATGTTAATTTTAGAATAACTTTGAATTTGTACACTTCAAAACTACTACGCAGGTTAAAAATGCCAATGTAACTTGGTGGAAAGTTAACCCAGGGAACCGCGGCCGCAGTTCAGTGCCCTGGAGCAAAGTGGTACCCGGTGACTCGGGGCGTCACTTCAGTGCCACTGTCACCGAGAGCCCGGGGTGTGCGGGTGCCCACGGCTCACGGGAGAGGAGAGAACGCGGCCACCCAGGGGGGTACGTCCCAGGTAAAAGAGATGGCTTGGCTGCACTGAGTTGTCTCAGCTGTAAAAATTAAGGTAACCAATGAACACAAATACCACAATTTCTGGTGATACCCAGAAAAATGCAGCAATTGAGCAGCGCAAATGCCCTGGGCAGCACAGAGTCCAACACTGGCTGGGAGCGAGCGGCCAAGTCGCCCTACTTCTTCTCTAAAAATACACATAGGGGCAGGAGACTTTCATTCGTCTTCTTAACACCGGTTTAGGTGAACAAGGGCAAAAGTTACTTCTGGAGGAAAAAAAAGTGCAATTTAACAGGGAACCTAGACCAGGAGTTGCAAAAAAAACCAAACCCCACCTTTTCCTGCTATCTGAGTATGATTTCAAATGAACAACCTACAGAAAGGAAAGGCCAGTATCACAGGGTTAATTCATATTGAGGCAATTATAATTTTTCTATAGCAAAGCAAACTAAACGCCCCTCCCGCGCAGTCTGGATCTCCTCCAGGGCAGCAATCTGCTCTGCCCCAGAGTTTCCCGGCAGGGCTGCTCATGGAGCCACCCTCACAGGACACCACACACGCACTCACTTCTTTTAATAACTGGTGGAAGAGTCCTGAACAGCAGTACGAGCATGTGGGGACAAAGCATGGAAGAAAATTCTCGTGAGGGGATTGCTGCCACACAGCATCTCTCCAGAGATCCATCCCGGGATGGATCCATCTCTGCGGGACCCATCCCGTCCCATGGTCCCCCAGCCTGGGAGCAACCAGGGTTGTGTCAACCAGCCCTTGAATTACCCACCCTCATCCAGCAGAGCTGGAACAACACGTGAAATAACCCAGACAAAATCAATGTTTGTGCTGTAGATGTTTTAAAGGTTGATATGCTTGAAGCAGAATGGCTTAAATAGACTTGCGAATCCAGCCTGGTGTTGCGCTAATTACTCCAAACGAATTCACCAAACTGTGCAAACTGCTGAGTCTGTCCTAGATAAACCTTCTGTAAACACCAGGCACCGGGATCCAAAATGCTCCAGCGCATCCCTGGAAGACAGGATTATCATCGCAACTCCCAGCTCACTGAGAATGTATAAGTAAAGAAACGTCACTGATATAAAATTACTGTGGGTATAACCCCTGAGGGCCTGGCACCACACCGCTGCCGCTGCTGGGATAGCCCTGGATCAATCTAGCCATGTGCTTATTTAAAACGGATTTTTCTTTCTGCAAACATTTAAAACTAAAGGACAAATTTTAATATTTTTAAAAAAAAAGCCTGTGCACCACTTCACTGCCTTTCACTGCAGCAGTGCCCTGTGATCCTGTGTATGAAGGTTGCTCCTGCAAATGTCTGTGGGAACACAACAGGATTTTACAGAACACTGAAAAGCATAGCTTTATCAATGAGGAAACACACAAAAATGGCCTGATCTCTAAGCAAAGAGACAACTCTGATTAAAAGAAAAAGGACCAAAAAAAAACCCCTCTAAAATGCTAAACTTAGCCATCACAGATAAGAAATGGTGCCATGTGCTGCCACAGAGCTCCACTCCCATTCAGCAGTCACAGGGATCAACAGAACATTGTCGGGAATTATTTCGGTTAGCAAGGACGAGACTGCAGAGATTAGATTAATTAAACCGATAAATCCCAGGCAAGGACCAAAAGCACCCAACAGGGGGAAGGAAAGCTGCATGAAAGACGGGCAGCGCTGCCAAGGAGATTTGGGAAGGTCCCACCAGTCCAGCGGGGCTGGCAAAGCCTTCAGCGCTGAAATAAAGAAATAAATGGAAGGAAATGGCAAAAGTGCCAGGTAACTATGGACACCAGGTATACTTCATAATATGCTTAAAAATACACTTTATACAAATGGACTTTAAAAATTAGAGGGAGAATGTGTATTGTAATTCATTTTACACAGCATCTTCCGTGCCACTGGAAAGGAAGTGACATTTGGCTTATTAATGGCCATCACAAGTGACACTACTTTGGAAAATTAGTAAACCAGCAAAAGAGATAAACAATACCAGTACCATCAGAGGAAACACAAATGTAGGCAGAAACAACCAACAAACCTCCAGAATAAACCTGCGGAACTCGTCGCCGATGGATATTATTGAGTGAACATTTAACGTAATCCAGAAAAGTACACCTCTGTATGTGGGTGCTGGGACCAAACCCTCGTTCCAGCCGGGCATTATGGCAGAGGATACAAACCCTTCTGCGTTACCACAGAAATACACTATGCATTTACCCTGTGGACAAAGGCTTCCATAATGATCCATTTCTGTGGTTTTTCTATGCCTTCTGAAGCATCTCAGCCTGGTAAATTGCAGAAGAAAGACTAACAAAAGGGTTGGATTGTTGGCCTGATCTCATCTATCAGTCCCTAAAATTTTGAGTAACAAGATGAGACTTAACTGGGAAAAAGTGAAGACTGTTCAGCAAGGGGGAAAAGCACATATTGAATCGGAAATGGAAACCCAGGAAGGTAGTAAAAGCTGGAGACCTTGGGGCTGGATTGGACAGTAAATTAGAATTGAAAATGCAATAGAATTTGGCAGCAAAAAAGGTCAATGCAATTTGGAGCTGTGTGTGCCAAGACTTTCCGTCACGGAGCAGGGAGGATAGAGCCTGGTACCAGTTTTCTAGATTTAAGCAGCTTGAATAAGTTTCAAATAAATATTCAAACATTTGGGTGCTTAACCAAATCAAGCCTCAAAACCCTTTTGGATTTTCGCTTTGATTTCTAACATCTTTATGTTTGGCCTCTTTTCTGAGAATTCAATCTGTTGTAAAAATGAATCTTTCAAGACAAGCATCTGCAGTTGCCAAGAGACTATTGTGTTAAGCCCGAGGATGATTTAGCATCCTCGCAAACTGGGATTTTGGAATTAGAAAAAATCACTTTGCTTTTAGTAGCAGATACATTTCGGATGGCTGAGAACATGGCTGTCACTTCTCAGAACTCCTGATTTAGTTATTCACCCCCAAACCACAGCTATTTTCCTTAAACAACACTTTCTTCTGAGGCCCATTAGCCCGGCCACTGGGTAACACACACCAATAAATAAAGAGAAGTCTCTAAACGAGACACAAAATAGTCCTTTCATTTCCAAATGCCCCGCAGCGACCTTCCCATTGCCATAGCCCCATTTACTACCATTTACTGATCTGTAACGCCATGAAAATCATGATCAAAAAGCAAGATTTTCTGAACAGTTTTTCCTCTGCAACTCAAAGATCTGAAAGACGGAGTGGGGACTAAGCTTCAGAGCCATCAGCTGCCTCCAGAAATGTCTCACTAATATTCAGTGCCACAAGTATTTAAATATTATGATGCAGTGAATAGTAAGAATTATTTTGTCTTTGAACGTGGAGTTGCTGCACTCCTTTTACATCCAAAATTACATCTTTCAGCTGTTCATTATTGTTTGATGTAACTAAATCTTCAATGTCAAGGAAGTAAAAATCACTTCAGCCTCGACATTCGCTAGTAATTTCCTTTGAAGAAGGCAGAAATTTATTTGGCTTGACCTAATGATGGAACTAAGTAGGTTTCCCTCAAGCCGTCTGCCAAGCGAAACATATTTACTCTGTGTGCTCTCAGGATGCATTAGACACATTCCGTGTGAGCACAAACAGCTCAGGAAGATTTCAGTGATGGTGCATCGTGGAGATGAATCCAGAGCTAAAACCCGGGTGGTCTTCTGAGAGCGGTCCTGACCCGGGAGGGAGGGAGGGAGGGAGTTCCCGCTATTCCCTGGAAGGCTGCAGGAACATCTTCCCAGGTGTTTCACCAGAGGACGGAGGAGCAAATGGGTCACTGAGGTAGGGATGGGTTTGCCAGGAGAGGTCTGGGCAGGACAGGCAGCTGCAACTGCCCTAAGTTGAGGTGGGACGGCCAATGCAGCATCTCCCACCAGAGGAGGAACGTAGGAGTCCCTGGTGGCCCAGTGGGATCTGAACCCTGAGGGTCACCGCTTCCAGGGTCCCATAAAGCCCCCGCAGTCCAGCTCTGCAGCCGCAGCTCTTGCTCTCTTCCATCCGCTCTGTAAGAAACTCACTGTTATTTCTTGCTGATCGAACTCTTCTGATTTTCCCGTTGTTCCTTTTGACCCAAACTGCAGGTTAACCGAGACCCAAATTATGCCTGTTGGAGACAGCAAAGCATGGAGCAGGTAACCTCAAAAAATGGGACATTTTTTAAAGATCAAAAAGGCTTGATGCTGCTCATTATCCTCAGTCTTTAATTCTTGGTCATTACACCAATAAATTATAGGTTCAGATAAATGTTCTCTTTTCTGGGTTCTTGGAAGATGGCAACAAAAACCTGCATTATCCTGCTTAGTACAATAATAAACAGAAATTCACATTTGGCATCAAACTACTGGAAAAGAAAGGATGCAGAAGGAACTCCTGCTCAGAACTTTCCTGCCAAAGCGTTGGCCTTCTCTCCACGCCACCTGCGGGGACGGCTAACGACAATGCTATGAGGGTTTGCTGACTGGTACAGAACAGCCTGAAGTACCTTAAATTGCCCCAAATGGCAACAGTTGCGCTAAGATGTGGACAGAAAGGTCAGAAATAATGGGACTTTTCCACCAACACACAAGTGCAGAGCAAAGGCGGGGGCAGGTCCCCCTGCTCCGGACTCTGCACCTTGGGCTCCCGCTCCCCCCAGGGCGACCCCAGCCACTGCAGGACTTGCATTAGAGCTCTGCCCCTCAGAAATTCCACACGAGCCACAGTCCTGAGCTGCCAGCGGGAATCGGGATGAAGGCGCATTACAATGAGGATGTCAATCTAAAAACCAAAAATTAAATTTAAAAAAAAAAGTTATCAGGCAGTAGGAAGGATTGACTGGAGTGTATTACAAGTTAATTTTTAAAACAACTACGGTGAAATAATGCCGGTTGCTATCGGGATCGGAGTGAGACAGGCAGGAAATTAAAAACCTAAGGTTTTTACCTGAACTCATCTCATAGCCATGAAATGTCTATTCATTATAGTGTCAGACAAATGGGAATTTGTCAGGCCTTCAGGTGGCGTCAGTTATGAGCCCTTCCATTTGTTTCAGTGTAGTGGTACCTGTCTACACCAACAGAGAAAGCATGGCTGGAAGCCCTCCTCCTTCTGTTCAATCTTCTGGCTTTCGTTAAGCTATCAAAAGGCGCTTTTAAAAAAAAAATTACTCCTGCTAATTTTATCAGGCTGCCGCCAGCGGCTGAGAGCCCAGAGCCCGGTCTTTCCCTTGGCTAGGCTGGTGTGACACCGGGGGCACACGCTGCTGTGGGGTCAGCACCCCGAGCCTCTGCCGAGCCGTGATCTCCTCCGCAGCCCCTGGGCTCTGCACTGGTCCAGAGCCCCCACCCCAGCGCCCACCGAGGGCAAGTGCTGCCTGGCCTCCTGCACACTGAGCGTCCACCTCCACTCACCCTCCCCAGGCCTAAAATAATCATAGAATCATAGAATTGTCTGGGTTGGAAGGGTCCTTTAAGATCATCTAGTCCAACCATCAACCCAACTCTGATAAAAACCACCACTAAACTATGTCACTAATGGCTTTTTCTCTGCAGAACTTCACATGGGGGATCAATCTGTGAATCGCAGGCACAACCAAACACACAGCCTTTAGATAAACCTCCAAATAAGACTCCAAATCCCACATTTATGACAGAGGCAACTTGGTTCTTTTTTGGCATTTCAAACTCAGACCCACCGGTCATCCATTTATTCATCCCATTATTTCTTCCACGGAAGCCCCTGAGCAGCTGTGTGGCTCTTTAAAAATCCTTTGAGTCTCACTACTGTAATGCTTGAGCACAATCATTTCAGAATCAAATAAACCAGGAAATGAGTGGGTGAAAGAAAATGGTTTGTGTGTGCCTGGGTGGTGAAGCAGTGATGGAAACACGGGATGGGGATGGAGCAGCAAAACAGGGTGTGAGGGAAGGGGAAAAAGGGAAAAGGAAGGGAAGGGAAGGGAAGGCATGGCAAGGCAAGGCAAGGCAAGGCAAGGCAAGGAGATGCAGTACCACCTCCCCAGGCAGAGGCTGGTGTTCAGTCTTCCCCCTGCGCCCATGGAAGGCAGAGCCACCTCTGAGCCTTCAGCCAGGCAGCATAGCCAGAGGAGGCTCTGGAGATGCTGGGAGGGCTGGAGCCCCTCTGCTGGGAGGACAGGCTGAGAGAGTTGGGGTGGCTCAGCCTGGAGAAGAGAAGGCTCCGGGGAGATCTTCCAGCCCCTTCCAGTCCCTCAAGGGGCTCCAGGAAAGCTGGGGAGGGACTCTGGATCAGGGAGGGGAGCCACAGGAGGAGGGGGAAGGG
>JAOXNO010000004.1:34620069-34636160 GCA_028565335.1 Limnodromus scolopaceus
CAGCAGGGGAGTTGGACTAGATGATCTCTATGGTCCCTTCCAACTCTAAAAATTCAGTGAAATTCAGTGAAAACAAAGAATTGGGAAATGAGACACTGGAGTTCTTTGGTAAGTGTACAGCACCAGGGATGAGAAAGAAAGGTAAATCAGAAGCAGTCAGCACGATCAGTATTTTCAGTGTATCAGAACCATTTTGGGATAAATTAGGAAGTGTTTTTATATCACTTACCCAGCTCACCAGCTGTCTCACAGCAGCAGTTTGATTCCTACTGACGTGGGAAACAGGCGCCCTCAGCCACAGCCCGTTTGACATGTTCCATGCTCGAGGCCACGCTGCCTTTCGCAGACAGATGTTGCTTCCTGGGCTTGTCCAGCCCCTCCTGCCCGGAGCCCTGCGCAGAGCTGGGTGTGGGCTCCAGCGGTGCCCTTGGTGACAGCCCTGCTGTGGAGACCCACCACTTCACTGGGGACACCACCGTGATGGGGCCCTTTGGGCTCGATGGAAGCTCAGCACTTTGCCAAGTTCCCCTTGGTTTCTCCTGCCATGACGCACTCACCTTGAGAGAGCTCCACAAACATCAGCCCTTGGCATGCGGGAACCCATCCTGTGTTGGCTTGGGGGTTTTCATTGGTGACACACCTCCCACACCACCAAAGCACCACCATGGGGAAAAGAGAAGGAAAACTCCTGAAAAAAGATTGGGATGAGCTGTAAGGTTTGATCTCACCCTGAGAGACAGAGTCCTTGAGGTTGTTCAGATAGAATCATAGAATCTTCTAGGTTGGAAGGGACCTTTCAGATCATGGAGTCCAATCATCAGCCCAGCACTGCCCAAACCCCCACTGACCCATGTCCCTCAGCACCACGTCTGCCTGGCTTTTAAATCCCTCCAGGGATGGGGACTCCACCACTGCCCTGGGCAGCCTCTGCCAAGGCTTCACAACCCTTCTGGGGAAGAAACTGTTCCCAATATCCGTCCTAAACCTCCCCTGGGGCAACTTGAGACTGCACAGACAGAAGGGTCACTCAGGCTGAACATCATCCCATGGCCATCTGTCTCACTTTTGCAGACCGTCTTTGCACTCTGTTATCAGAACAGTTGCAGAAAAGGTTTCATGCTTTTGTATATAATTCCTTTTAAAGAAATATGTTCTGCCTTGTCCTATGCTGTAATCACAGCTTTTAAATGCTGGCATAAGCACTGAAAGCACAATGTGTCTGCTCATTTGATTTCCAATTTGCCTTAACGATCATTTTAGCCGCTGAAAAGGACTCCGGACGTGGAACAACTATGCAAATAAGTCATAAGCAATCTGTCCGGGAGCTTGTTTCAGCAGGTCAGAGCACTGGACTCCCCTCTCTGTGGGATCACCGTTTTTAAGAGGAACATCACCTCCTGTTGGCGAGGACCCCTCAGCGCTGCATCACCCCGTGGGCTCCCCCAGCTCCTGCAGTGAGGGCCGGATCCGGCACAGTCACTGATGTTTCCTTTTGGCCACCCTGTTGAGGTCCTGGGATCCCCTCTCTCCATGCTCGTACTCCTCGCAGGGCTGGGCTCCTCCTCAGAGAGAGCACTGTCCTCTCCTCGCGGGGGCTGAACTCATGCGTCCCGGCGTTGCCACTCCGGCTGACATCGCTGGCCACTTGGAGACAGAGGCATGAAGGTCATTATATGTGCCAGTGATTAATGGACTAATGTCTTCCCTGAGCTCTTCTCTACGCTTTAATGAATGTACTCGGTGTTCAGCGCGAACCTGGAGGGTACGCAGCTCAGCCGGTAAAACCCATCTCGCAAAAATCAATGGCAGATGAGAAGGCAGGTGTCCATTACCAGCAGGGGCAGGGGCAGAGCAGCTCCTCACGGCAGCGCAGCCTCCTACGAGGCTGTAAAGGACCATCTCCTACCTGCAGGTTGCATTTATTAAACATTAGTAAACAACAAAAAACAACTTTGTGGCTGCACTCTGCTGCAGCAAACTAGAAGTTGTCCTTGTCGGTCACTGATTTAAAGGTAAATCCAAAATCCTCCATTATCATGGGTTTTTTCCTTATAACATTCGATTTGCATTTTGGAGAATATAGACTTTGAAAGACAAAGCCCAACTGACTGACAGAGCCTTGCAGAGAGCTGGGTCTCCAGGACACAGAACCCAGACCGGTGGCAGTTCCACAAGATGGCTCTTCTAAAATGTGTGGAGGACAGCAGGGACTGCTCCCCGTGCCCTCAGGAGCCTGAGTGAACACCCTGAAACCGGGGAGAGCAAGCTAAACCAAACCTGAGTTGTGGATGGTTGTCTCCAGGGTCCAGCCTTTCTCACCAGGTGTGGACTCCTGCCCGGTAAGTGCAGAGGGAGAATCCAGAGCAGGTTGAAAAAAAATCACAGAATCATAGAATGATTTGGGTTGGAAGGGACCTTAAAGATCATCCAGTTCCAACCTCCCTGCCCTGGGCTGGGACACCTCCCACTAGAGCAGGTTGCTCAAAGCCCCATCCAGCCTGGCCTTGAACCCCCCCAGGGATGGGGCAGCCACAGTTTCTCTGGGCAACCTGTTCCAGTGCCTCACCACCCTCACTGTAAAGAATTTCTTTCTAGTATCTCATCTAAATCTCCTTTCTTCCAATTAAAACCATTGCCCCTTGTCCTGTCACTACACTACAAAAACCAAAATTATTTCCTTGGTGAGTTTTGTGGCAAACTCTGTGGCAAACGACCAGAGTCCAGCGGCAGCAGGATCACCAAAGTATGGAAGGACAAAAGCAAAGCCACCTGTGAGCGTCCCGGGCTGCGGGAAGGCCCTGGTGGGGTTGGTCAGACCCTGACCAAAACCATCCAGGTGTGGGTGGAGGGAGAGGAGCCCCAGCCCTTTTTCTGCCTGGGACTAACACCACCTTCAGCCATGGAATAGGGTCCACGTTGTGTGCAGCCGTAACTGTCACTCTTTTCCATAAAAAGCTAAAAATATTAGCCATGTTAAAAGTGAACCTCTGAAAAGTAGTGAAGATTCACGCTAGTGCTGGGAGATGTCCTGTACCTCCCATTTTAAAGGGCTGTCTTCAACCTCTCACACTTTGATTTCTGAACTTTTGTGCTCTGCAATTACGATGCAGTGAGAAAACAGCAAAGGCCATTTAAAAAAAAAAAGTGTAGAACTGAAAATAGGTTAGATCACTGACATTCTGAAGTACAAATATAGAGAATGCCAGATTGCCTCGGCTACCTACACCACCTCCATGCATCACCGAGCTCAGACGGCCTCAAACTAGCCAGATTGAGTTGAAAAACATTTTAAAAGCATCATTTCGCTTTAGCTACTTTTTGCTAAACTGGCTGGGATATTCACAGCCTCGGATCCTTTGAGCTCGTTGTAGATAAGAGGCTCTTTGCATGAAGACACGGGGCGATGTGATCCCTAACGTCCCCTGGCTGTCCTTCCAGGCTCGGCACAGCGCTGCACAGGCAAGATACACCAACCGGCACACAGCCGCTCCGGCTCTCCCTCCTACACCTCTGCCAAGTGAATTGCAACACCTTTTGAAGTACAACCCTCTTGCAGAAACAAAGCAGGCTCCTGAAGGAGGAGGAGGGTGGTATTACAGTAGTCCGGCGGGGCACAATACTCTTTCCCAGAAACCGGCATTTAGCAAACCTTGTATTTGCTTTATCGTATTAGAGCGGAGAGGAATCCAATAACGCTCACGCATTTTCATAATCTGTTGCCAAGTGCATCTATCTATGTGCTATCAGCATGGGTTAGGAACAGACATCTCAACATCTGGAAGTGTGCTGGCAACAAATGCTGTTGAAGTCAAGAGAGGATCAAAGGACAGCAGCGACACAGGTCTCCATGCAGTCTCATCCCAAACCTGTCAATGGCTTTACGCAAATGAGTGAATGTCCCAGTGCCTTGCTGTCCCCATTGATCGTTAGTACAAGGATGGCCAAACAACATGACATCTTCTGTGGAGTTCTTAGAAACTCACCCCTGCTTGACACTTCTGCATGAGCCACCAGATACAACCAGGGTGATTGCTCAACCCGTCCAGCGCCAGTGACCTCCTTCAGGCTCACGTACATTGTATTCTTCATAACTTAAAATATTCCCTGACCTTTACTTGTTGCATATAAAGTAAGGAATTAAGAGACGGGGCTCCATCTTTTGAGAAGGTCTTTGCCAGTTCCTCCCTCATCTGTACCGCTCGGAACCAGCAGCCTTCCCCGTGGGACTGCTTGAGCCCTTTCTCAAAGCACCTCTTCAGCCATCTCATGCACTGTTGGAAGAACGATAAGCTCCTCATGCCACCTGATGGGACAAAGAACCTCTCTCAGGCAGTGCTCCGAGAGTGCCAAAAGCCTCCACACCCTGAGCAGCATCACCCAAATGGAGGTTATTTTGGTTTTCACTTTGCCCCTCGTACATTCAACCCAAAGTAAAATTTTTGTGAATTAAGGGCTTTCGTTCAGTCTTCCTGTAAAAGCAGCTTTTATCACACCTACCGGAGAGACAGTTCGTGCTCTCATAAATAGAGGAATGGGTCACTGAGCTGAGAGGCCTTGGTGAAGAGTCAGCCACCTCACACAGGCAGATCTGACCCACCACAGCCAGGAGCACGGCTGTGCCAGGACACCCCTGCCGTCACCCTCTTCCTTCTGCAAAGCGCCCCTACAGAGCCCTCTTCTGCAGAGCCAAAGCTCCGCTTCTGCAGCCCAGGGGCAAAACCACATCTGAATCAGAGGGCAGCTGTAGCAATAACATCAAATATGACAAGGCAAGTATGAACAGGGTCTAATAGCTAAGGACTTTTTGACTTTTTAAGATGTTCAATTGAACATTTAAAAGGTTTAGTCTCATATCAGGTCTAGAAAGCACCCTGGGGGCAGGCTTAAGTAACTACGCCATTAGGCAGTGAGCTGCAAATTGCCTATTAAGTCTGACTGAAACTGTAAAATTGCTTTTCACAATGCAAATTAATGTAAATAAGAACAATTGGTTACACATATCACAGACTATCAAATTGACGACAGATGATGCATACTGTTTTTTCCCCCTGAATTAGCATTGCTTTAGAGTTAAATTTAGTGCGTGTTTAAGAGGTCTGGATGTTCCTATGATAAATTCTACCGATGCATTACCAACAGCATGCGCATCGGGATGTAGATCCTCTATTAGATGAAATATAAACCCCCTCTTAGGCAAGTCAGTGATACTTCCTTTCAAGCCTAAGAGAAGTACCACACAGCAAGCCATTTACTCGGGGACGTACTCAGCCACGTCTTAACCTCGTTGAGAGGAGTGAGATTATGCATCCCTTCTAAAGCCATTAGGGCGGGAGGAGAAACGCTGCACGTTCCAAAAGCATCAGCGAAGGATCCAAGCCCCGTGTGGAGCCCCAGGGGCTCCCGTCCATCACTGTCACCAGTGGGAGCAGCTCCGAGCACAGCTAATGCTGTCACCACCAGCAGTGAGCACTGGGCATCCTCTTCTCTACACTTGTTCCCCAAAGGCGCAGCACAATGTCAATCAGAAAGGTCCCCTTCTTTTCCCCATCTCAGGTTAAATGGCTTTGCCATGCACAGGCACAACTTCACCGCTTGGGAAGAACGAGGTCCACGTCACGTGAGGGACACGGTCATCCTTGGCAGTCTACTTCTGTTCCACAAACTCAGCTTCCAGGAAGTCCCTCACCCACCCACAGCGAGGGCAGAGGCACCCGCACAGTCAGAGCAGAGTCTTCCCAGCCAGTGGTGGGGGGTGCTCTTATCAGAGGTTTTGCTTATCGGTATTAACATATGTTATCTGAATTCTTACATTCCATTAGCTACAGAAATAACTGTCACACATTTATAACAGACTCTTGCATAAATCAGATACCCTGATAGCTCCCCAAGGATCACCGCTTACCTCGGGGAGGGGTGGGGAGGCTGGAGATGAGGGAGGGGAACCACAGCACTTGATAAGGGCCGCCGTACTCCGGGGGCCAGCGCCCCAGAGGATGGGCAAGGGCAGCAGGTGACCCCGTGTTCCCGTGGCCATGCCTCACTCCCAGGAACACGGGGCAGAGGCACCTTCTGCGCAAAGCCGAGACTGTCCAGGCTTGGGTTCTCAGGAAGCACCCAGCAGATGTCAGGAAGGCCCAGGGCTGGAAACCGCCCGCATCTTGCACGGCCACGGAGAAGGGTGATGAACATCTCGATGCAGCAACTGCTGTAATTTCAAGCCATGTTCCTCCCCTTCTGTCATGGTTGTGCTGCTGTGTTTTCAGCAGCGTTTTCTTCTCTTTTTCTATCATTTTAATTGCTGCTTTAAAAAACAGTATCTGGAAAAAAAGACTGGTACAAGGTGCACAGGTCAAATAAACACCATGTTTGCTTATCTTCCAGGGTATAAATTTTAAGGAAAAAATAATTAGCCACAAGCTGAGACTGCTTTCTTTCAGCCTTGGGGACCTTGCAGTGGCAGCCGGCTTTCTGCGGCTCCCTCTCATTAACATATTGGGAGATATAGATTAATTAGACCAAAAGAACTTACACCAAATTTGAAAACACTGACCTATATTTTAGGTTGGTTGTCTCAGTGTCCTCTGGGGTTTGTTCAGGTCTTGCTGTGTTTGGCTTTGCTAAATGCATTAGAATCTTTTTATATCCCATTACCCACTATCTGTGACATAACGTTAAAATATTTTAATGCCTGTATCAGCCAAACCGCCCTTCTTTTCCTGTAACATTATGGATTTAACTGATACGTTACAGATAAAGGCTTCATTTATACAAACTACAGCTCACAAAAATTCAACAAGAAGATAAAATGGCATCAGCAATGCTGTATTCAGCACTTCCCCTGCAGGGTCAAGCCCCCCAAAATGGCTGGACGCTTGGTGGCAACGAGCAGCAGGAACCCAGGGAGAAGCTCTCTCCAACTCCCTGAAAGGAGCGGGTAGCCAGAGGGGGTCGGTCTCTTCTCCCAAGGAACAGGCCATGGGACAAGAGGAAACGGCCTCAAGTTGTGCCAGGGGAGGTTTAGGATGGATATTGGGAACAGTTTCTTCCCGGAAAGGGTTGTGAAGCCTTGGCAGAGGCTGCCCAGGGCAGTGGTGGAGTCCCCATCCCTGGAGGGATTTCAAAGCCGGGCAGTGCTGGGTTGATGGTTGGGCTCCATGTTCTGAAAGGTCTCTTCCAACCGAAATGATTCTATGATTCTATGACCAAAGCCACTCGGCTGCGAATCTCCCCACAGCCTTTCAGCAGCTTCCAAACGCCAGCACGTCTGCGACCTGTGTCCACCTTGCCTCCAACAAGTCTTTCCCCTCTCCTGCATCTTCAACAGCTTGATGGTTATTGAGCTACACCATCAGTGGCCATCCCATGAGGTGCTGCTCCTGAAGCTCGGGTGAGCTCCACTGCAGGTCAGGAAGGAGGTTAAACATCACCTGCTTCCTCCACAAGCTCCAGCTCCATTACTGGCAGGGGCTCAGCCAGCACCTGGTCCCACGGCCCTTCCTGACCAGCAGTGGCTGGTGCCATCAGCCTTTCCAGGTTCCCCAGCTGTCACAGGACTCATGCTGGGACAGACACCACTCAGGTCAGCTTCTGCAGAGGATGGAAAATGGCCTTCTCTCCTTGCAGGGTCGTCGCATCCTCCCCCATGGAAAAATCAATAGCCCAAAATCCAAAAAACATGTGGATCCGTAGCGTTTCCACTGCCCGGGTCTCAGCTGTAATCTTTACAGTCAGGTGATAATTGGATGGGAGCTGTTGTTATACTGTGTCTCTGAATGTATTTCTTTGATAATAGTGCTCAGCACATGCACCTGGTCTGAAAACCTGCGTTACCCGACAACAAAGTATAACACGAATTCTGAAAAGCACCAAATTTGAATGTTAAAAAGCTGTTTTCTAAGCATCATGGCATTCCCTGTAAATCACTAATGGTGAAATACAAGACTTTATGATACTGTTACTAACAGACCCAGTTATTTATGACGATTTTTGAAATGCTGGAAACAGGATCCCTGTGCACATAAAATCGTAGTGATTTATTTTAATGCATTTTGTAAGTAAATTCTTAACAGATGGATGGAGCACCAGAAGGGTAGCACAAGGGAGTCAGCAGGTGGACAGAGAAGCCAAGAACGGACTGGCGCTGATCAGATTATCAAATCCAAATACCTTGAGACAAGCACAAGCTGCCCACAAAACGGGCTGGCGCTGGCCAGATAAACAAGCACAAATAGCAGGGAACTGCGGCCCCTCCACAGCCTCCTGTTCCGGGCTCCGTCCCGGGGCGCCGGGCACTGCCGGGGAGAATTCCCACCGCCCTCCCCGCTGCCCGGGGCTGACGGGGCCACCACGGGAGACAAAGAGCTGCGGGTTCCCGGGACTCGTGGCAGGAATTCGCTGCCATGAAGACGTGCCCAGTCTCCTTGGCAGCACTCACGCACACGCGTACACACGTGTCCTGAGAGCTCCCCACAGCCAACGTGTCCCTGCAAACGCTCCTGCCAGAGCACATCAGAACTGATCAGGCTGTCGCTCCGTTGTTACAAATAATCCTTGTCATTTTGCCCAAACAAAAAATTGGTTTTTAGAACAATTATAAAGCTTGGACCTAATGACCAGATATGGCTTTGTCCTCTCCTGCTTCATGTGGTTGCCTGTCCCGTTTCCCTCTGGTGCTGACCCCTCCGGCTGTCCGTGCCCGGCACACAGCTCTCACCCGGCACAGCCCTTGCTCCAGAGGTGGGGCTGCAGCGGAGCCCACCCCAGCGTCCCCATGGGAAGGTACCTCACTTTGGTTGAAGGGCTGGGCAGGGCTTGGGTCTGCATTCCTAGAGAGCTGAATCACTGAATCACAGAATCATCATGGTTGGAAGGGACCTCTGAGATCATCAAGTACAACCACAAAAAAAAAAAAAAAAAAAAAAAAAAAAATCACACCCACCCCCAAGACAACAATCTCGGGCGCTAGAGCATGCCCTGAAGAGCCATGTCTACACGTTTCTTAAATACCTCCAGGGATGGTGACTCCACCAACTCCCTGGGCAGGCTGTTGGTCAGGTGCCTGACCACTCTCTCAGTAAAGTAATTCTTCCTAATATCTAATCTAAACCTCCCCTGCCCCAACTTCAGACCAATGATGTGAAGTACGTTCCTGACCTTCAGCCTCCGCTCCGAACAGCCAACTTTGCCGTGTTTAGTTAAGGCTATTCCATGTACAGATTATGCCACGATTAGTAACAGGTCTCTTCGCTACATTTATCATCCCATTTCCCTGCTGAAAAAAGATAGCTTTCGTCTTCCCTATAACACTATTTTTAAAACTGAGGGAATCCTGCCCCTGGCTGCAGAGCAGCAGAGCTCTCGCCCACACACTCAGCTCGTGTCACGGATGCTGCCCACTGGAGCCTGGAGGGACCCGAGGTGCGTAAGGCACAGCAAGGGCCTCGCTGGGAAGCAGGGACACAGACAATTCACAGTGTTAAGTGATCAAAACAAGGAGACTCAAAACCCGTAGAAGAAATCAATCCTTCTGGGTCTCTTTTCAGCTGTAATGATCATAGGTGTTGATAGAACAATTACAAAAAAAAAACCCTTGTAATCTGCAGGTCAGTGGTACCTGGTAAGTAGAGCAGCCTGGGGGACAGCCAGCGTGTGCCCTTCCACTTGTTACCTCACGTCTTCAGAGATGTCTCGACAGGCCCTTCTGCAGCTGAAAAGATTGTTTATAGTGCTTTAGAGAAAGAGGAGCTTTGACTGGCGAAACCAAAATCCTAGCCATAACCGAAGGGTTGGGTTCCTTCTCTCAGCCTTAAAAATAACCATTTACTCAAAACACATTCCAGAGATTAGTATTTCCACATTACACACCTGCAGAAAGCAAGGGAGTTGTGCTTGTCAAAAGGGAGGCCAGAGCCTCACGTATAAAAACGTAACCAGAACAACCTTTTGCTGTCTTGTACGCATTTCCCAGGTTAAACCTCGCCGGGTCCCTTGCTGTTGCGATTCCCAGCCCAGCCGCAGCCGGAGGGGATGGCTGGGACCCCCTCCCCGCTGCAGAGGCTGCAGGAGGTGCTCAGGAGCCTCCCCACAGCGGGGCCGAGCAAGGACTGGCCTCCAGGCCCCCCTGCCCCACAGCTCTGCTCTCCTCCCAAGCTTTCCAGCCCCAAAGAGCCTCCGGAATACATTCCTGAAGTGAGTTTTTAGCTACACACTAAGATCATTGAGGTCTCATCCCGTGGTCCGGTGAGAATCATTAAGCGGGAGTGCAGTCAGCCACTGACGGAGCGCCTTGTTTCATTAGTGCTTAACCATTGCTCACCATAAATCTCAAACCAGACCTTTCGGACAGTGCTTTACCTTCCTGTTTTGAGGATTTACTGCTTTCCTGTGGCTCCTTCTCCCACAGCTTCTCTCCCGTGTTTGCTTTATTTTGCCTTTTTAACAGAAAAGCTTGCCTCAGCTGCCCAAAATGTAATTTTCAGCCACAATGTATTTAATGCTTTAAATGTCATTGTGGCAACGTTCTTCGAGCGATGACACAAATAAATAAAACACCTTTCTGGGGTTGGTGGAAGGACTGATTTTTTCCCCTTGGCTGAGTTTTCTACACACTTGTGTATTGACTTAATTCTTGATGATCAAAGCACATATTGGCTTCTGGATGCAGCGCTGACGTGTAAACCGAGCATTGCCCGACCAGCCAAAGTAGCGCCGGCCACGATTTCCAGAAATCACTGACCGCTTTGTGTGGTCAACTTGCAGGTTTTTCACTATGTCATTTCCCAGCGTATTTTTTTATTATTGTTTTGGTCCTCCAAAACAACAAATCCTTTGAAAAACTTTTGGCTGCACTCTTCACACAAGCAGCGTTCCCACTAAATGTGAAGCACAAAGCACGAGCAAGTGTCACTGCCAGCCCTGCCATCGAACAAACCACAGTCCCAGGCACTGTCAAGCCGTGAGAACCAACAGGTTGGTTGCTGTGCAGTTGACTTCTGGTACAGCTGGAAAAACTACACACAACTCCTACCAGGGACCTGAAACCGAAGCTGTAAATGTTATTCATTCTCACCATTTATGGGGAAAATTGAAGTTCTAATGAAGATTTGAAGCCAGTCTGGATCTGCCATTAATATCTATAGGCAAAATGACGCCTCATGTTCCTTTACTGCTCTTTGTTTTACTAGCACTCGGTTGAAACTTTCAATACCTTGTTAATATCCAAACACCAGCTATCTTGCTGCCTGACGTTTTACTGATGAGCTGAGAAACCAAGGCAACCAGAAAGCTTAAGGCAAAAAAGAGCACTGTCCTTATCCCCTTTTGAAGCACCGGGGCTGTTACCTTAGCCGTGCCCTGACGAGCTTTGCCAGAGCAGCCTTCCCAGCCCCATCTCTGGGTGGCTCCATGCCCGGGGTCGGGCGATGCGCAGCCCCCTCAGCCCAGGCTCCGGAGCGGTGCCAGGAGGCAGCATCCAGCCTGTGAGCAGCGCGGGAGAGAGAGAGGGCAGAAAGCGAAGAGTTAATGAGTGGTGCTAGAGGTGCCAGGAGAAAAGCTCCGGCTGGCACCTGTGCCGGCCCTGGTGGCACAGGCAGCGCTGGCAGCAGAGCTGGAACACGCATCTCGGAGGTGACAAGCCTGTCGCTCCTCCCAGCCCTAGGGAGGTATCCGCTGGGAATACAGCCAGGGATGCCATTAATGGATTAGAGTTAAACACAGTAATGATGGGCACCCCAGGGAACCAGACCCCACCAAAAAAGAAAGACAGAAAAAAATAATAAAAGAAACGGCTGTAACCACTGTAATGGGCCAAAGTACACCAAAAACCAGCGTGAAAGCAATTTCCACATATGTGCTGTCACTGCACTTCCTCTGCGTTTTGCAACAGAGCAGTTAAAAGGTCAAACAAAAAGACTTTGTTTGCAATGTAGAAGTCAATGGCTTGAAAACGCGCTGCAGAGCAACCCGCGGGCGCGGGGTGGTGCCTCTGGAGCCCCGTGCCGCGCTGATTGCCGTGCCATTTACACCGCCGGGCTGGCCCACGGCTGGGCGGCTGCCTCTCAGAGAGGGAAGGATTATGCAAAAGATGGACATTTCCCAGGGAATGAGATTTCCTCGGCCATGAACACCGGTGACCACCTAACGCAGGTGGCTGTAATTACTGGGGGGGGGGGGGGGGCATAAATACAGTTTTTGTGGCAGCGCAGGACACCCGCAGCAGCACCCAACCCTGGCAGACAATGACCTGGCAGCTGCCTGCCGCACACAGAGGGCCAGCACCCCCTGCCCTCCCCGGGGATTGAAAAACCCCCGCGGCTGGTGGAAGCAGAACACCTTGAGAAAGGTCCCTGCGGGCACAGCCTGCAGCGAGGGACCAGCTCGGTCGGGCTTCGCTGCTGCTAAACCAGCACCCAGCGGGGCCGGGGGGACACCCGGAGGGGAAGGCAACCCGGAGGCCCAGCTGCCGGGCCGTTTGGATTTCCCTTCCTTATTCCTCTGCGTGCCTGCCGGGAGAGCTGCTCGCCACGTTACAGGCACCGGGTTGGCTCAGGCTTGCAGCAGGTCTGTAATCAGGCATAAGGAGAACAGACTGAAGAGAGAAGGCAAAGGAGCTGGCGAAGCTGACACACAAGCCATCAGCGGCAGATCATCACGCTCTGGCCCCACAGTTGCTCTCCTGCCTTACAGCCTATTCCTGCTGTCTCGTACGGAGCATTTAAACACCACACCAAAATCTAGACTAGATAAATCATAAAATCATAGATCATTTAGAGTTAGAAGAGACCTTAAAAATCATCTTGTTCCAACCCCCTGCCCTGGGCAGGGACACCTCCCACCAGACCAGGTTGCTCCAAGCCCCCTCCAATCTGGCCTTGAACCCCTCCAGGGATGGGGCAGCCACAGCTTCTCTGGGCAACCTGGGCCAGGGTCTCTTGCTCAGTCACCATCAACAAGGATTCCTCAGCTTCCTCAGACAGCAATCATAGAATCACAGAATCATATGGGGTTGGAAGGGACCTCTGGAGACCATCTAGTCCAACCCCCTGCAAAAAGGTTCACCCAGAGCACGTTACACAGGACCTTGTCCAGGTGGGGTTTGGAATGTCTCCAGAGAAGTAGACTCCACCACTTCTCTGGGCAGCCTCGTCCAGGGCTCTGCCAGCCTCATAGGAAAGAAGTTCCTCCTCACGTTTAGGTGAAACTTCTTATACTCAAGTTTGTGCCCATTTCCTCTTGTCCTGTCACTGGGCAGCACTGAGAAAAGACCAGCCCCATCCTCCTGACACCCACCCTTCAAGTATTTGTAAGCATTGATTAGATCCCCCCCAAGTCTTCTCTTCTCAAGACTAAAAAGACCCAGGTCCCTCGACTTCTCCTTGTAAGGGAGATGCTCCAGTATCCAATATCAGACAATATCTTAGCATAATTCACAAACTTATGACAAAGACCTAATATTATATGCTTACAAATGAGTCCAGTGAAATAAAATAGAGGCGAACAAGCCACCTGCTTCACGACACAAACTTCCATAAATGTCATTAAATGTTATGCTCTCATAAAATAGTGCAATGGGAAAAAAAAAAAAAAAACTCTATTATTTCACTGCAAGGGACAAAAGCTTTCATGGTACTTGCCAGGACTTGGTCAGAGAAGCACACAGCTCTCGAGAGGAAGGACAAGACAGTAGAATTCCCCAGAAAGCGGGCTGATAATTGATGCTCACCAGCACATCTTTGCACCGTGGTGCTCCCCCATCGCAGCGCTTGATTGCAAGAGTTCTGGGACACAGACTGTGTCATCCTTCCTCCTAATAATGATTGGCAGTTTTTACCACCGAATTCGTCCTTGCCTGTGCAGGAGCCACGGATCACACCTGTGGGGAGGAAGAAGGCAACAATAATGTCTTCATTTTGCAGAGAAACTGAAGCCCAGCTGGGGCGCAGTGAGAGGGAAGCCCTGTCCATGGTCCACTTCATCCCAGAAAGAACTTTGACCACAGTCCAGGTTACGCTGCTTTTCTACCCACCAGCCTGCGTGCTGCCGGGCACAGCGTCAGTCCTGACAGAAACAAGGGAACAGCACTGCAAGGCACCAAAATGCTCGTGCTTTGTCCACGTGTTCTGCTTGGCTTGGAAATCTTCTGTTGAAACTTTTCCGCTCACAACGCCATTTACATGAGGAAACATGCAAAGTGGGAAGAAATTAGGCTGCAGAAAAATAAAAAATAAACAAAACAATTCAGTAAAGTCAAAGTATCCTGTTTTGAATATATGCATTCAAGAGAGCACCTTAGTCTTCCAATCTTTCATTTCAACATTATTTTTTAATTTCATTTGACATCTTTCTCAACTACTTCATTCTCGTTCTTTAGGGAAAAAAAAAAAAAAAAAAGGAGAAAGGTTTGCACCTCAGCATTCCTTGCAGAGCAGAAAATAGTGGTGCTGTGCCCCAGCAGTGCCCCAGTGTCTGCCCGTGGGGCTGCGGGCACCACGGAGCTCTCTGTGGCCTCTCCGGGGTCTGCCCAACCCGGGAGGCTTCAGACAAATATTCCCAGAAACATGAGCTTCCATTGCATCAGCACCACGCAACCAAAGCCCTCCCCTGCTCATTTGGGACTGATTTGGGTGGATTTGGTCCATTTTGAAAAAGTCTGTGCAGGGCAAAAGAGGAAAAGCCGTGCCGCGGGGGGCTCTCTGGGTGCCCGGCCGTGGGGGGAGCTGGGGGCAGCTCCGGAGGCGGCCACTGACAGGAGGGACAGTCCCAGGCAGGAGGGACTAACAGGGCCAGTGCAGGAAACAGTGTCAGGGGATGCAGAGTAAATGCACCAGCCTCAGAATTCTGTCATTTACCCGGATGACCTAAGTAGTGGGTGTCGTATGCATAGGTTATGGTATATAAAGCATTTTAAAAAGAGTGTGCACGTACCAGGTACCTGAGAGGCCGGGTGTGATATACCCTTTGAAGCACACGTGCTCACAGGAGGTTTTACTGCATTGTCTGTGCTATTGAAAACTTACTGACCAGAGGTCAAACTGAAACAAACAAACAAACAAACAGAAAAACCCAAAAAACCCATCTTGTGAGTCCGAACGCTTGACTTCCAGTCCTGGGGAGGGATCCAATGCCACTGACACAAAACCAGTGCCCTGGGGAGCCACTGAAGGAGGCCCAGGGACCCTTCTGTCCGACCACCCAGGGAAGTGGGTGGCATCACACGTCTCGAAACCCTTTCACGTACTTGGAAATTTAACATCACGTGCAGCAAATGCCCGGCAACTTCCCCCGCAGCCGAGAAGGGAACAGACAAGTAGCAAATTCACTGCAAACAACTGTGACATGGTTTGGATTTTACTGTTTAAATCCCAACTCCCAGTATTCTGCGTCCTGTATCAGCAATAATGACTAAAACCAGTGAAAGTCATTAAAGAACTCACTAATCAGTCTCCTAATTGTGGCTATCTGCTTCCCAGTACACAGAGACAAATTAAGCAGGTTAAAACAGTTTCCAGCAAACATCTGCTGAAGCAAGTCAAAATTAATGACAAATAAAACTGAGTTTCCTTTGTGGTTGATTTTTCTCCCATCTGTACCTACAAACACGCTGTCGTTACCTGTCAATCCAACACAACGTCCAGGTGTATTCCAACCCCCTCACAACATCTTCCCTGTTCAATCAAAGTTAAAGACCAGAGAATCACAGAAGGGTTTGGGCTGAAAGGGACCTTGAAGACCACCCAGTGCCACCCCCTGCCCTGGGCAGGGACACCTCCCACCAGACCAGATTGCTCCAAGCCCCATCCAGACTGGTATTTTAATTGGGCAGCTCCCCAGAGCTGTGTGGGGAGGGGTATGTCCAGCCCCGCAGGTACCGGGAAGGCTGTCCCTGTGTCCCCATCCCACCAGTAGGTGCATTGCACAGCACACCTCGCGCCTCAGCGTCTGCCCGAGCGGGCAGCCAGGGTCCTCCTTCCCCCAGGACAGCCCTCTCCAGGCATGGTACCTCAGAGAGTCTCCTTGACAGAATCACAGAATCACATGGGGTTGGAAGGGACCTCTGGAGATCATCCAGTCCAACCCCCTGCCAGAGCAGGTCC
>JAOXNO010000004.1:34641446-34652171 GCA_028565335.1 Limnodromus scolopaceus
TTCAAAGCCGGGCAGACGTGGTGCTGAGGGACATGGGTCAGTGGGGGTTTGGGCAGTGCTGGGCTGATGGTTGGACTGGATGGTCTGAAAGGTCCCTTCCAATCCAGACAATTCTATGATTCTATGGTAATTTAAGAGGATTTGTGAATCTGGAGCAGATTACTTAGACACCTTTGTATCTTTGTGCGGACACTCAGAAGTAAAATTCCCCTGATTGTCTTAAACTGAATTTCCTTACAAAATGCACTCCAGTGAAGTGGCAGCTTCCAGCCCCGCTGGGGTTTGGGGCCACCAGCCCGGCGGGGGGAGATGCCACAGCCCCGGGCAGGGCTCTGACCGCCGCCTGCTCCTGGATGTGCTCTGCAGCCAAACCCCAGGGCTCCCTCAAACAGAGACTGAAAAACGGCTGACTAAGCCAAAGAAAAGCCACATTAGTTCTGCCTAGGAACTTTTATGCATTAAGTAATCTACGTTAACTGTTAATTGGGACATTTTCCCTCAGTATCCCACCCAGGCGGATGATTAGCACCACAAGGCTGGCTGGCTTCTGGAAGGAAACTGATAGACCCACAGATAAGTATTTTGTAAACTTCAGAAAAGCTCAGCAATTTACATTTTGTTATTTTAAAAAAAACCCTCCCAGACGTGCAATTTCACACTGCATTCATAAATCTTAGGCACAATTAAGAGGCACACTTAAATCCTGTAGATTAAAAGCAGAGCACAGAGAGCAGCACCAATCAGTCACGCGGCCTCGGCGGCGCCGGGCGCCATTTCGGTAGGAAAAATCCCACAGCATCCAGGCTGCTGTTATTGTCCCGGATGCACCAACAACTGAAACACCCGTTTGGGTCCCTGGAGCTGAGGTGTCACACATGGCGGGCGCTGGGCGGCCACAGAGAGGCCATGGCTGGCCACAGTCCCCAGCGGAACGGTCGTGGAGTGGCGTGGGCCCCAGGAGACAAGGAAAGAGGACAAGGGAAAGGCCTCAGGTTGCACCAAGGACAAGAGGAAACGGCCTCAAGTTGCACCAGGGGAGGTTCAGCTTGGATATTAGGAAAAATTTTTACACTGAAAGCGTTATTAAGCCTCGGAATGGGCTGCCCAGGGAAGGGGTTGAGGCACCATCCCTGGAGGTTTTCAAAAGATGGGTTGACATGGTGCTGGGGAACATGGTTTGGTGATGGTTTTTTTGTCAGAGTTAGGTTGATGGTTGGACTTGATGATCTTGAAGGTGCCTTCCAACCTAGATGATTCTATGATTCTACAGAGGGCACGTGAAGGGGCAGACATGGTCATAGAGCCATCATCTGCCAGGGAGCAGCTCGCCCAGCGCTGGCACAGCAGCCTCAGGAGCACAGGAAAAGGGAAGGTGGGACCAAAGTCCTGGCATGGTGGGAGGGTGCTGGGCCTGAGGAGAGACTCGCAAGCCAGCACCACCAAACCAGCGTGGAAAGTAATGAGAGGAGCTCTCTGTCTGAAGGAAGAAGATCGGTGGCTCCAGACCCTTTTTGTTTATCAAGGCTTGTTCTTGCTAAAGGGCTTTACTTGGGGGTGATCCTGCATTAGACGGTAGGATTACCCTCACTTCCTCAGTTCTGCCGAGCACAAAGCACTCTTTATGAATTATTGAACTCTTCGTTTGCTGTGCGCACTCCGGGTAATGGCAAGCCTGTGTGTTAAGAGGACGACCTGCCGATTATTCAATTTTCATGTGCTTTATTAACATGGCACATCAAGTATACACACATCAACAGCACACCGAAAAAACCCTGTTTGCTTTAGACTCAAATATTACACAAAGCAAAGAAATTATTGCAAAAAGGGCTCCCCCCCCCCCCAATTTGTTAGCAGGTTCAATTATTGTGCCACTTAACCTGACTATTTTAATGTTCATCTCCTTCTTACTGCACATGAAAGCTTTATTACCAGCACTATAATCATTTAAAATAGGCTGAAGCCTTAGACTGCTGCAGAGTTCTGGTTTCAGAGCCTAAGCAGAGGTGCACAGCAAGAATTACTGAATCAGAAGGAAGTTGGCATGTTCTGTGCCTGCTGTTGGATACATCCCCAATACCATCACAGGGAACAAATTAAACAATCCCTGGTTTTAATTAGAGGCGAAACTATGGATATAGCTCGTCTGATGCCAGCATGAAACGGAGAAGCCCAGCGGTTACCTGTGTCCCTCCACGCTGGGCAGGAACCTTGGTAAGATGCTACATTTTTTGGTTTGTATTTGCCTCTATCAATCATGCCCATCTGAACGGGCAGCAGAAGGTATGGCCAAATCTCAGTTCTTTCCAGCTGTCAAACAGAAATTTTCCAGCCTTCCTTGCGTTATTCCCCAGGAAGGTGGACTACATGGAAGGCAGCTCCTGCAACTACACTGCAGCAAGAACGTGTGGCTTCTCAACACCAGCAAGTGACCGGCTTCACTGCGTGCGCTCCACTGGCTGCTCTGGTGCCCGTACAGACTGAGCATCAGGGGCTCCTTTCATTATCATATATAGTTTGATGATTAAACAAATCCAGTATCAGCAGCTCTTTGCTAACACTGGTTTTGAATGGCCACTACAGCTTGGTTCTGCTTAGAACAGCCGCATGCAAGAACTCATGAAACTCATTGAAGTAGCATAAAAATTTCAATATGACTTTCTGACTTTCTTGCTGTTCTATGATTTCTTTGATTTCAAAGAATCAACCTGATTCTTGCAAATATTTAACCAGGCATTTAACGAAGTGCATTCAAGGAAAACAATCAGGACGGTGCAGAAGAACGCAACTCATTTTTGACACACAGCGGGTGGCTCACGGACCTCACACTAACGGTGCCTGCAGGGATCCTGCCGGGTCAGAGAGGACACCGGGCTTCCTGGCTGTCCGAGTCAGGTCTGCGCCCAAGAACACTGCTGAGAAGGACCTGCTGTAGGACCTGCCCAAGTCTAATGAGGTACCGCAGGCTTCCTTGAAATAAGGCCTACATAAAATGGATGAGAACTCAGTTTTTTCAATTTGAAAGGGATATGTTTTTAACAAGATATATAAATATGGCATTAGGAGTTAGTAAAACTACTCATATGAAATAAAATTATTCAGTACACTTATTCAATCATATTCTTTGCCATTTATGTCTTTATATATGTAGAAGAAAAAGATCTACTTTTATTTGTCAGATGCTCAGCTTTTTGAAAGAGTAACATAATAAGTGAATTGATAAGTAATGAAAGCATTAACTGTCATATAAAGATTATGACTCTGGTGCTCCATACTGCAATTAAATTTAATGTTTGTTTCTCTGTCTCTGTGAATAATGATAAGTTTTCCCTCATGACTGTCTAAGCAGCTGACTGATAACGTGAGGACAACTGCTCTGGGCAGCCAGTGCCGTTCAGTACTAACCATGTCACTAGAACAAAGTTTCACAATTGCATTAAGTGACCTCAAGAGCTAAACAAGGAGACAATATTTAGGTGTGATCACCTACACAATAAACACACATAAAACTATCCCTGGACCAGGTCACCTCTAAAGAAAAAAAAAAAAAAAGGACCTCATCTGAATCACAGTGAGATGTAAAGGTGCATTCACTTTCTTGATTTGTTTCCTGTGATGGGTCTGTGACATCGGGATGGTTACGGTCAGGGATATGAGTTCATAGTCCCAATTTCTGGATAAAACAGCCAGGAAGGCATTAATAACAACTGAAGATCAATCAAAATCAGAAATGCTTCCTGAATAAAGGGTAATTGAGAAACAGAAAACTTGACACTTACAACAAATGGTTCTTGAGGGAGGGACATTATTTCTGAAATATGTTGACTGTTACCTAATTAAACAGAAGAAAACATTCTGGTGGTGAGACTCCCAGAACCCTAACATCCCCGTTCTTCAGGAGTGCTTATTAGTAACAACAGTGGGACTGGTTTAGAGTCACAGGCACGCTCGCACAGAAGAGCTCGATATTGTTCAATAAAATTCACCCTTTCGCACACAATGAGCCTCTCGCAGGAGAGCGGAATTTGAAGACTTGAGGACTGCGTAACTGGCTGAACCATTTCATGCGGATCATTTATCTCCCTCACAATGGAATTTCTGTGGAATAACTCACTGTTTTATCACTTGACCAGCCTCAGTGGTATCTCAGATGTTTGGCTGAAACAACCAGTCTTTGGTAATGACAGCAATGACCAGCGCTGCAATACTCATCAAATTTATCAATCACCACTCACACTGCAGTGCCCATGGAATTTATATCAATCACCACTCACACTGCAGTGCCCTTGGAATTTATCAGTCTCAGCCCAGCACTGCAGTGCCCATGGAATTTATCAATCACTGCTCACACTGCAGTGCCCATGGAATTTATCAGTCCCAGCCCAGCACTGCAGTGCCCATGGAATTTGTCAATCACCGCTCACACTGCAGTGCCCATCAAATTTATCGAACCCTCCCTCGGTCACGTGAATTCTTGGTGCTCTGAACTTATTTAATGTCCCTGGGAGGTTCAGTTAGTCAAGGTGGTACGATACATGATATACAGGATGTGACTGATGTCAAATTGACTACAAGATAATTAGATGCTAATGTCACCATTGTATCAGGATGACATGAATGTCACTCTCTAGCACATCTGTATAATTTCTGAGCGACTTCAGTGTCACCTTGAAGCCTGTTGAAGACACTCTGATGGTGGTAGCAGTGACATGATTGCAGTGTACCCCATGCGCAGGTGTGCTGTTTGGGTGCAGGCAGACACTACAGTCGCTGCGGTGGCAGAACACTGTTTCACCAACAGTCATCAAAAAGCCTACAGCCAAAGAAAAGCTGACACCAGAAATGAACCAAAGTAAGTTCCCTCGCCCTCAGCTCAGCTCCCACCTGAACCCCTCCCTCTCATTACCAACACCAGTGAGACACGAGTCACCAGCAGAGGAGCTGGGGCAAAGAACCAGGGAACTAACCCTCTGATTGCACTGCTTTGGAAGAATGGGGTAAGAGAAGTTGGAGAAATCCTTATTTTGGGGGAATTTGAAGAAGAATGTTTTTGACCAAGAAACGGAAGGGTTTTGGCGGAAAGAAAGAAGCTGCTTGAGGATCACCAACAAAACACGCACTATGGATGTTGGATGTTTTGATGGATTTACATAAATGGAACCGCATTTCACGAAACTGCACTTGGCACTGCCCTCCTGTCCCTCCCGCTGCCCACCTCCCCCTGCCCGGCCCCTTCTCCCAGCCCTGCCGGAGAGGGGCTGGCGGGAGCATCCTTGGGTGGGCGTATTTAATCCCAGGACATAAAGTCTGCCCTTAAACATATGAATTAATGTGTAACTGAAGAACGAAGGCACAATCTGGGATATCTTCCGACAACGCCTATTTAGAAGCCAAACAAGCAAGAAACAGAACATGCCATTCCCATAGAAAAAGATCACGATGCTTCACGTTGAAATGTTAAGACAGAACTAAGAGACTGCCCTACCTGATGCAGCCATGCCTCCGAGGTTTGTTCCCCGAGCTGTCTCCCAGGCCACGCACCTGGACGCCTTCCAGGATGTATTTCGGTGGCAGTTCCTTGCCATGGAGCCTCCTCCCGGGGACACCATCTGCTCCCACCGCGGGTCCCTCTCTACCGGCTGCGGGGGCTCAGGTACCGGTCCCAGGAAACGGGGAGAGCCCAGAGCGTAAAACAAAGCTGGTGTGAGAGAGGAGAGGTTGTTCACCAGGAATTCCACGCCCTCGGGAAGAACTTCACGTGGATAATTACATCTCTGACTCCTCGGCCTCGGGGAAGCGTCTGTGACAAGAGAAATGGCTCTGTGCTTAAAAGCCTCCCGACGGCCTCTGCAGCGGCAGGACCAGCACCGGCTTCCTTCTGTCCCGGGCGAGATAATGAGAGGGTAAACCAGAGTTCAGCACCCGCCACACACGTCTCTCCTGCTTTTATGAGTTCTGATATGTAAAAACTGTTCTCTTCCACACCACAAAACAGCGTTTATTTTAATCTCAGCTGGATCTTATCAGGCACGCTGTACCTATCAGCTCTTTGACACAAAAATCAAAGAAAACACTCAAAATAAAAGGAGATAGACATAAAATGAAAAAGGAAGAGGATATCTTTAAAAATATTATGAACTTTAAACGCACAAATGTATTTAAGGACCCCCAATCTTTTAAAAAAGCTGCTGCAGCCAGGTGTCCAATGCAGACAAAGCCGATCAGAGTAGCCCCGTTGCCTGCAACAAACCCCCTCCCGCCTGGCCCGGCCCCCATGGGACGGAGAAGCCAGCACTGGCCTTCGCCTTGTCATCACGCCCTGGGCACCCCCTTAGCCAGGGGACACTGGGGAGCGCAGACCGGCCGGGTCCCAGCGAACGCCTGTGTCTGTGAGACCCAGGCACCCACACCTGAAGCCCGAACGCCGCGCACTGGGAGCTGTACGGAGAGCCCAGTATCGGAAGTTACAGCTCTCCAGGCACCAAGTTGTTGAACACAAGCTGGAAAGAAAATTAACTCCTTCTTCTGGCAGCCGTGCCGCGCGGGTGGCAGCTGGGAGACAAAAGCCGGCCGGATCCCCCACTTCTGCCGCCTTCTGTTTTGACACCCCCAGCTCCGCGGGCCGTGTCCCCCACCGACAGACAGCCTGTCCACCGGCGGGTGACCGGTTCGGGGTGTCATCGCCCCTTGACACCCACCAGCCCTCGGAGCTCGGGGGAGCTGGGCACCTTCCGAGCTTGACACTAAAACAGGCAGAGCAGTGCATTAAGGCATCAAAAAGGGTAACTTAAAAGTCATTGCCATGGCTACGTGACAACTTATTTTGCAGTATAATACGTTTTATGAAATATGCATGATCCTATTTAATATATACCATTTGTTTTTAGTATTTCATTTCTGATAATAGCCTTTTGATGATAATCATGGTCTTTTAATGATTGTAATAATTAGTCTCTTATAAATCAACATGTTTTATGTTAAATACACTGAAATCCTTTAAAAATATTTATTTTTCCCTGCACTTTAGGAGCTGTTTTGCTCTTTTGCAGTGTCTGGAATCCGTTTAGAGTCACATTCAAAAGTCTTCTGGGCCTCGTTTCCTCCCCCGGCTGTGAAGGGCTCCTCAAACCCATCTTCTTTCCTTAAGGATGTGACAAAGAGGGCAAAATCAAGTGTCCATTGTTTGCTTCTAAAATGCCATCAATAACATTCTTCATCTTTTTATTAACCAGAAACCATTACAGGACTGAATCTCGCAGCGAGCCTGGAAACACAGGGCTCAGAACAACAACAACAAAGCACTTAAACGCTGTGTCCTGTCAGCCAGAGACCTGCCTCTTCCCAGGTGCCAAAACAACCAGTAATATTGCCTCATAGACTCCTCTTCCCTTCTTTTAGAGCTAATATTAGAGAGCTAAGTAGGGTAACTTTCTCATTCTTTGAAAAACCCACATCCTTTCAGTCTTTCTTAAAAAATATTGACAGCTTTCAGTAAGGTAATATATCCAGGTGGGAAATCTGGTAATTCATTTGATCTTGCAGTGCCCCACATTACACAGGAAGGTTTAATTATACATCTAACAGTTACTCACCCATTTTGACATAGTTTCATTAGACTTTTATTAAAGACAGGGCTAGGAAAAGAGAGAATTATTTGTAATTCTTTTTACTTTTTCCTTTTTTTAAAGGGAATGGTAGCTGCTGTGAAAGCACTCCCATATACCCTCCCTGTGGCTGCAGGTACACACCCGGCACCTCTCCCCTCTCGCTCACGCAAGAGCAAGAGGAATTTTTATTTTTTTCAGACAAATAGGAGGTTCACCAAAAAGTCTGAAATGGGCTTGACTGAGACTGCACAGATTTGGGTCACGTTCAGGGTCAAATTTCTTCAGAAGACAAACACATCAGTCTTTGGCTGAGCTGAGGTCATTTCCCACCCACCCAGATTCTTTCCTTGTTTTTTTTTTTTTTATTAACTTAATAATTTCCATCCTTCCTTCGATGTTATTTTGTTTTAGAGCCCCATCCCTGGAGGGGTTCAAGGCTAGGTTGGACAGGGATTGGAGCAACCTGCTCTGGTGGGAGGTGTCCCTGCCCAGGGCAGGGGGTGGCTCTGGGGGGGCTGTAGGGTGGAACGGTGCCGTGATGCTGTGACTCTGCAGACCACGTGCGAAAGCCCCGGCCCCGCAGCAGCAGCTCCCTCCGCTCTCCAGCCATCTCTGCCTATGCTGGGGCAGTACAGGTGAGGGTAGCACTGCTCCACGGCAGTTTTGGTGGCAATTAATGGGCAGTGCTTCAGTTTCCAAGCAGATGCCTCAACATTTTCTGTAGCCAGAAACAGAGGGACTCTGAAGGGAGAAAAACTGATTTTCAAGGTGTGAGAACCCCAGGATAAATGAATGCCACGGGGTGACAGTTCGGCCCATGGCTTCTGTGCCTCTCTCTGCCGAGGTTTAGCTCCTGCAGCCTGCTCAGAGCAGCAGTGAGGGACTCACCGGCCCCAGCGTCCCCTCTCTGCTCTGCCCCCGCCTTGGGCCGCACACCCACCAGGGGCAGGACGACCGAGGGACGAGAGGAGCATCTCTGCCTGGCCTGAAAACAGCACATTTGGCAGATGCATGAATCCATTACCATGCAGCCACAGATATTTTAACATTTTCAATGAAGAAAGCTCAGTTTAAGCAATAATTATAGCGGATCCCCTCTCTATAGTAACAATGGGAAGAGAATATTATCGCCACTGCTCGTGGCAACAACTTGAACAAAAACGGGTTAGAGGGGAAAAAAATAATTAGAATGAGACACGCATGCCTGACTCTGAAAGAAAGATTGTTTATGCCCAACACATTAGAGAAATTGCTCAAGAAGGGTTCAGCCAGAGCCTGGTTATCTGTCCCCGCAGCGCTGCACGATGGCTCCATGGGCTGAGGAACCCCAACGGGCAGGACCCGGCTCCCACAGCCCGCAGGGGGTAACATCCCCAGGCATGTGAAATACCCTTCACAGCTCCCTCCCTAAGAGACTCTTAGGAAAAACAGGGATGGAGAAGAGCCGGGGCATCCTCCAGCCCTGCGCCCCCCCTCAGGAGGGTGGCTCCACCGGTCCCACAGGGAGCAGCAGTGAAAGGCAGCAGGGTTACCCGGAGCCACCCTCCTGTCCTGCGCTGCCCAGGGACACCAGGTCACCCAGCAGCAGCCCTTAGCACCGCCACGGAGCCCTCGCTTCGTCCTGTCACACAGGTCAGCGGGCAGAACGTAACGCCTGGGGGTCCCCCCAAGGACAGAGACGTTGGGGTGGCCTCAACGCAGGGGGAGGCAGCTCCTGTGTGTGCGCATAGGTATATGAATGTATATATCACATATTAGGTATTGGTTTAGGGGTGCACTGCTGTGTTTCATATACTCATGGGATGTCTCCAAGCCCCTCCAGCCAGCAGGGACCCCTCCTGCCCGAGCCGTACCCGAGGATGGATGCAGATGAAGAAAGGCAACTGCACTGGCTGGTCCTCGGCAGGGTCTGTGGTACCCGCACTGCGCCTGTGCCTGAAGCCAGCGTGGAAGGAACGGGGGCTCCACAGCTGCCCTGCTTTGAGGTAAAACACAACCAATTTTCTGTTCAGTAATTTTCCTTTTTAGCTGCTCTGTTTTACCTCAAACCAGGACCGCAGCACAGTTCACTGCCACCCCCTGCCAAGTCTCTTGATCTGGAGATCCTGCTTTAGTACTCTTGAATTCCACTGGTGGATTTTTTGAAAAAAATAGACAGCCAGAATTCTCTGCTTAAAGTACAACAGAGTCAAAAGCCTCTAGAACCACAGCCGGGGTAAACACCTTGACTCTTTTCATTAAAAGCCCAACAATGTAGACATTTACTGGTCTAAGTGCTAGTGAAAACTTCTAGCTCTTTGAGAAATGTCATGAAGACGTTGAGGTTTCTTTGGGCTGTGCCGCTCACAGAATTCCAGTATTTTAGGGAGGAAAGCGAGTCCATGGAACCTGACTACAGCAAAGCCAGTCGTACCACCTAAACCCACTCACCTTGTGCAGAGCTCACCATTCGTGTCTCCAACACCATAACAAACGCACAGAGGAGATGGCTGTGGGTAACAAACCCGACCCAAATGCGGGACGTCGAGCCTCTGGTTCTCCTGGGGACGCGGGAAGTTACTGCAACTCCTGCTCTGTTTTCCATGGGGGAAACCACGTACCACTCACAGAAGGGCCGGGACATCCTGGAGTCTCGCTGCCCACGCATGGACAGGGGCTGAGGACACCCCCGGGGCTCACACGAATCCACAGCACTCCTGCAGAAACAGAGCCCCACGCGGTGTCAGAGGCTGGTTTTATGTTCCTGTACCCAGTGGTGCTCAGCACGGGCTTGCTGGGGTTTTCCTAACAGAAGAAAACAAAAAAAGGGACGCATCTAGTTCTCTGGGTATCTGCCAAAAGCTATAAAATGAAAGCAAACAATAAAGACACAAGCTGCTCCTAACTCCCCAAGCCAGGTATTAACCAGCCACAGAATATCAGCCCTACATGCCCCCACAGCACGTCTCCAGGGGCCGAGCAGTCTGGAGCAATGGGTGCAGCCAGGCCTCTGCAGCGCAGGAGAAGAAGGTGGTGTTTCCAATGGTTGGATCACATAGAATCATCAAGGTTGGAAGGGACCCTTCAGGTCATCAAGTCCAACCATCAGCCCAGCACTGCCCAAACCCCCACTGACCCATGT
>JAOXNO010000004.1:34686435-34744184 GCA_028565335.1 Limnodromus scolopaceus
CTCTTCTCCCAAGGAACAGGCGATGGGACAAGAGGAAACGGCCTCAAGTTGCCCCAGGGGAGGTTTAGGATGGATATTGGAGGAAATCTCTTCATGGAAGGGGTTGTGAAGCCTTGGCAGAGGCTGCCCAGGGCAGTGGTGGAGTCGCCATCCCTGGAGGTGTTTAAAAGCCGGGCAGACGTGGTGCTGAGGGACATGGGTCAGTGGGGGTTTGGGCAGTGCTGGGCTGATGGTTGGACTTGATGACCTGAAGGGTCCCTTCCAACCTTGGTGGTTCTGTGATTCTATGATAAACTGAGTTTAAACGCTGTGGGGGTGCAAATACCTGCACAACTGCTGAGACACCCCACCTCAGAGCCAGGAGGTCCAGCTGTGGGCCCTGCTTTCAGAGCAGCTCCTAAAAGCACAGGCTACAAAGAAAAAGGCTGATCTATCTTATTTGACAATCAAAGGTAATCCTAATATGGTAAACATCCTTCTGCATGAGTGGATCAGAAAATGTTCAGAAAGCTCCACTGCTCTAAAAAGACAAAATGTGTCTCTTGCCGAGCTCCTGACATAGCCCGGGCTGCCGAGGGAGGTGTGTGCTGAGGGGAACGTGTCCTGCAGGTTCTTACCCCAGAAAGCTCTAGTGGGAGGGAGAGACGGCTAAAACACTTGTCTTTGCACAGCTATGGCTGCATTTCAGACATTTGGAGAAAAACAAGCAGCGCTCAGCTAATGAAAGCGGCAGGAGAGGAGATACCCGTCTCTGAGCTGCATTTCCAGCTCTTCTGGTTGCTGGGCAACTGGATGTGGAAGATCGATTACGAGGCTGGTGCCTTTTTGCAAATATTTGGTTGAATATCACAGGGCATATTGTCAAAGTAGTTCAAAGTCTTCTGAAATACATCCTTGGTTTTATGTGTAAATCAGTGCAAATAATGGATGAGCTGGTGCTGTGTCGGGAGCTATCACAGGAGTGCGAGTTTGTTTACAATGGGATGCAGCATGCTGAAGATTTTATATATGTGTATTATATTAACATCTCTTCTTTCCTGAATCCTTAACTGAGAAAAGTAAGAAATGTACACACAGAACTGCTGCCAAGGTCAATCAACACACTTTAAATATATAGATGTGTATCTAAAAGTAAATAAATATATGCGTGTATATTTATACACATGTAACTATATGTATACCAAATAAATAAATAAATAAAGCAATAAAAGGAGAAAAGGAGACACATACAGAAACCAGCTTGAATCCCCGAATTCCTGGGACTATGTGCAAAATAGTCCCATTTGATAAGGAACGCAGGGAAACGGATGTGAAAAGGGCAGAGAGCAGATGGGCAGGTCTGTGCTAACCAGATCACCGAGGAGATTCCGTGTGTGCGAGTGAGAAGCAGTGTTATTTCACTATTAACCATCTTTGGCAGTTCTGAAGCACAGAGTCTCCCAGGAATGCAGCTCTGCACACAGTCCGGATTCATTCTGTTGTGATCTGTTTGCACGGACGTGTACGGACACGGAGCCGTTTGCTCGGGTCACCCTTGCCATTAGCCAGATGGTGGGGGTGTTACTGCATCACTGTGGCAGAGGGGCCAAGGTAAAATGCTAACAAACAGGGCAAATTGGACTGAGCAAAGGATTTATACCTGGTCCTCAGCTGCCTTGTACCTGGTCTGCCTGAAACAGGAACCAAGCAGTTTGACTGTGTCCTCTTCCATCTCTGAAGAAATTCTGGCTAGAGCGGGAGCAGGAGTGACCTGGAGAGTCCTCTCCCTTTGTGGCCAGCCCAGATGCCAGCAGGTCACGTCCTTCACTAGTGGCACCACGGCCCGTTCCAACAGCCGAGCTGCTGCTGCCCAGGCAAGGAGGGGGAATCTCTGAGGAGCTTCTGTGCATGGGCCAAATGTTCTGGGCTTCCTCAGCACAACAACGTGCACAAGTATCACACAACGGCAAAAAGCCAGTACTCTCTGGCGTGACACGTCCTAAGTAAGATGCCCAGGTGCTTCACGGCCCTCCCCCGGGTTAGGATTCATTTTGATGTGACGAGTTGAGATCATCCCTGGCCTCTCCAGACTGGGCACCCCCAGCACTCCTCAGGGATACGGAAAGTATCCTTGGGATTCAGCTTCTAAAACTCCTTTTTCTCTACAAAAACGGTAGCAAGCTCCCAAATCACCCGCTTCCCCCCAGTGTTAGGGTTTCAACAGATAAGAGCAACTGTTTCTGTTGGGACAGACAAGAGGGTTTTGAGCAAGCTGATTAGGTACCGTTATTATTTTTTTTTACAGTTGGCAGCACTGCCAGTTTTGCTCCGTGTCATTGTTGCATGACATTCCATTTGGCACAGGGTTTATTTTTAGCCAGAGACTATCAAAAGTATTTTTCAGTGGGACTGTCACTGCTCTTGAACAAGGAATCATATTACTGCAGGAACTTTGCTGAAACAAAGAAGATATATTGGACAAATGGGAAATTATAAATCTAGACCAACCCAAACTTGCACGGGTAATTAATGCTGCTTTTTAAACACAATATACCATACATCCATCTACTAGATGCAAATGATATTTCAGGAAATAACTCATTGCTAATTTACTCCTGAGTTCAAGGATAAGGTATTGTGTTGTTCTTGGCTTACAAGAAGAATGACTTAACCCAAGTCGCGTATACAGTCTGTAACAGAAGTCAAAAAGCTAGTAAACTAAATTTCTTTGTGTAATCCTGTAAGATCGTGTTAACTTAAATTATTGTGTTGATTTAACTCATACTTCATTAGAAAAACCTTTAAACTTCTGACTTTTTTATGCTGTGTGTCTCTGCTGAGATTTAGGAAATAAGAGCTAACAAATGCAACCCGAGGCTTGAGTTTTCTCTTGTTCAAGTTAAAATTGTTTCTGATAAGGATTCATGTGTATTAGTTGTCTATGAAATCAGTGTCTATGTGTCTATAATTGTCGCAGCAAGAACAGTTTAATAGCTGTAATATTTTAAACTTTCACACTTTAATAGGAAAATATGTGAAAGAGTGTACAACTGGCTGTTTAAAAATGAAGTGTTGTGGTTACTGGGACATTATGATGTGAGTTGCTGGTTTGATGTGTTTTGAAGCATTTTATGAATCAGGGTTTTTTTTGTTGTTAGATGAATGGAAGAAGAAAGTTAGCGAATCGTATGCTATAATCATAGAACGATTAGAAGATGACCTGCAAATCAAAGAAAAGGAGCTGACAGAACTGAAGCACGTTTTTAGGTAAAACATTCCAGAAACTTATTTATTAATTTATTTCAAATTAGTATTTGCTATTAAACAGTATTTTTAGTTTCAGGTGTATCCTTATGGAAGGAGTGTCTCCCATATGGAATGCACATTCTTTAATGTCTATTTTGGGAATGTGTCGCTACAGTTCTGGGCCAGAGTCCCACAGCATAGTACCAAAATTAGTGGCTGTTAATTACTAATGCCAATATTTTACAACAAACACCTGTATACTTTTGTAAATTAATTAGCTTTAACTGGGTGTCTAAGTTTATTGTGGTACTTTTCAGTTTTGCTAAGGTACTTTTCAGTTTTGCAGACTGTCATATTGCTGAAGTAACAGATTATAAACAAACACAAAAGAAGATTATCTTCTGAAAGTGGATTTTAAATTCCTGATTGTGATCACTTTCTCAGCACAGCACATGCTAACAACCAAGGTCACCCAGCCAAGTAACATGGGCATTACCTGAAGAGCTCAAATACAGACAACACCCAGCTCACTGACTGTGAATAAGTAAAGAAAATGGTCAGGTAAATAATTTCAGGCATCAAAACCACTTGAAAAAATAGAGGATTCTAATCAGAAATAAATCACAAACTCAAAAAAGTCGAACCAGTCATATAAATGTCATGCCCATGTCAGTCTCTGTAAGAAAGGGTTTATATTTTAAAAGGAGTGAGAAGTATTAAAATCTTGTTTTTAATTACAACTTTGTTAACTATGTTTAGCAGTGCTACTCACTCGGGATGGATTTCTAGATACAGAAATCTAAGTGTTCTGCTAAACCATGATTATTGTTGTACTGATACTGAATGGAAAAAACCCTAAACTTGACAGACCAAAATCAGCATTCTCCGCAAAAGTATTAATTGCTATGTGTATTTAATTGTTAACAAATGTAATTACTGAGAATATTTGATGGAGCAGTAACAAGTCAATCTGTGCTAAAGGAAACCCATGAGACTCGATGGCAGAAGCTAAAATGTTCAAGTGCAGTAATGATTTATCAATCTGTGAGTAAAAATAGAGTGATCACTTTAATTCACACTTTTCAGAGGCTCTCATCACTGTTTAAAAAATAAATGTGACACTTCAGGCATTCAGGAATTTTTCAAGTAAAGCTATAATGACGTTTGGATAGGACTTGTAACCAGAGGTGGGTATAGCCCCGCGCTCTCACACAGAACAGAGCACCAAATACATATTCTGAATGTCTTTTAATGAGTCAAGCTTGCTACGGACCCTATTTAAGAGCTGCTACATTAGAAATGTATTAATAATAATTACTTCATTTTAATTATTCATTTCATTCTTGTGTGGCCTAGGAAGCACTACGAAATCATTAAGCTATGTAAAAATGTAACACTGTACCAAAAATGTGGAAGAAAATTAAACATTAAATTGAGCTTCATTTTCCCAGTGTCACAATATGTAAGTGACATTTAGTTGTCCGAGAATTTTAAGTGTGAACAAGCCTTTCCTTGTGTGTACAAACTATAATATTTTAATTGTTTATATCAACGAGAAATACTTGACCACAAGATCATGTGAAGTCAAAATGAGGATCTATAAATTATTTTAAAATTCTATTTTAATGTATTACAATAAAGCAAAGCATAAAAGCAGAGCTATAAAGTCACGCCAGCCTCCTGAGCATTACGGGTCTTACTTGCTGAAAGGCTTTTGTTGTTATTCTTCTGACTTGGCTTGTTTGTCTCTAGTTCTGTGCATATCCTGCGCATCATTTTAGAACAAATAAATTGATTTTTAAAATATTTCTTAGTTATTATTGTATCAATAAAAACCTGGGTTTGTACAGATTATTTATATTTCTAAAGTTTTTCCTCTTTTTTTTCCTCTAATTTGGCTGATTTTAGAATATGTATATTGTAACTGAATAGCAGTATTGTTCAGAAAACTATAAATCTGGGCTACTCACTTGATATTAGCAAAGCATTTCTAGATTTACGGAGTGTAAACTGGTATAAATTTAGCCCCATGTCTCCAAAAAAAATTATATTGAGATTTCTCTTTTATTTTTTTTCCAAATGAAAGAAACTGTACTAAAGGATGAAAATGGTAATAATCTGTAAAATCTTTTTTTTCAGCTCCGATGAAGCTTTCTGCAAAGTCAATTTAAATTACCGCACAGAAAATGGGCTCTCTCTTCTTCATTTATGCTGCGTATGTGGGGGTATGTATTTTAAATATGAGGTTCTTTAAACATTTTATCTACATGGCTACTGATTTGTTCTGTCTAATAGCTGCCAGGAAGGTTGTATTTTCAGTGAGTTTCTCTCCGTGTTGCCCTTGTTGAGAGCTGCATAAGCACCTCTAACATTGCTCTCAGCTCCACTGCCAAGTCCCACAGAACCCCGGTATGGCTGGTTCTCTGGCCCAGGAAAAGTTCTGGTTGATAATGTGGCATTCTTCACTATAGGTGTTCAACTAATTCCATCAACCCATACTCGTCATACAGCATTGCTCTACATTTCTGCGCGTGGTATAGACTTCAGGCCAGGGAGCTCCTTTTAGCAATACTCTGCCATACATACAATATTTTTCTGGTCTAATGAAAATACCTGTATTTTATTTCATGGTGATTAAAAGAACAACTCAAATGCTTTAGTGAAAAAAAACAGCTGATAGGATTGTTGCAGATAGCAGATCAGAGTACACAAGAAAAGAGCGCAAGGTATGTTGTGGGATGCTCCCCTTGGATCTACACTGCTGCTGTTACCCACGTAGTGAGCCATCAGTTCATGTACACACTTTGCACTTGTTGTCCAATTTTCAGCAGAAATTGGCTGAGAGAGGCAAAGAGAATTTTACCCTAAGGTTCCAGCTTGTCAAAGTACTTAACGTGCATAAACGATGTGCTTATCTTAGATGCTCTCATGAAGAAGGGTCTGATCCTGGATGCTGGAAACTGAGTGGATCTTTACACTTGATTTCAGAGAGTGCAAGATCAAATCCAAAGATGACATTGGCACTTGGTAACATTAGAGCCATAGGGGGGATCGCAGAGAGGAAATTGAAGAAAACATGCAATATGTTAATTCATTAGGGATTGTATGTGACCACTTGAAGGAGGGAAAGAAGCTGTTAGATCCATCATTGCTGTTGATCACTGTCATAGGTATTCAGAAGGCCAGATAAATTTTTGAGACCCGCAGTGTGCACCAGAAGGGAAGGGGTAAAGCTCCTTGCCCACGCTGACACTGACCAGCATCCCCCAAAGCTGTCCTGCAGTACTGCTGTGGGGAGGGAGAGCAGTGCTGTCCTTCTGAGCTCAGTGCCTGAGAAACCAGAGCTTCTGGAAGCACCTGCTGGTGTATGGAGTCCTTTGCAGCACAGTCTGGGTGTTAAAAGAGGAGTTTGCTTCTTTAGAAGTTCAACTGTCCTTAAGGAATCCTTATAAAAGCACAAGCAAACAATGAGCCAGCCCACGGCCGGATCTGCAACTGTCCCACTGGGTAAGGAGGTGGTGCTAATTCCATCTGGAGGTTTCACGAGATGTATTTCATGACTTGCCTCAGGTCGGCAGATAAGCTACCTATTTCTCTTTGCTTCCAGACTCACACAGAAGTTTCTTACTTCATCTGTGCATTCTTCTCTGTAAATGATTTTGTTTTCCAATTCTCCTCCCAAAGGTAACAAATCACATATTAGAACTCTTATGCTAAAAGGACTGCGCCCATCCAGACTGACAAGAAATGGATTTACAGCTCTGCACTTGGCAGCTTATAAGGTAAATTATTTTGAATAGAATTGACAAAAAGAACCAGAAATTCCTGAAAATAGGAAAACCATTTCAGTATGAACAAATGTTATGCTTTCACGGATATATTTTAACTGCTGCTTCTCTGGCATTGATTCATTCTTGCCCTTCTTTTAGTGTCTGCTCTGAAGAGGCAGAGAAGAATGAGGAAGTTTAGAGCTTTTAGTATCTCTTTTTCCCCTGTGTTGTATGCATTTCCTCTTAGGAAACAAAGAAAAGGGACTGGAGAAGTCTCATCTCCCGTCCTGGATGATGGAAGGCAGGTCCCAAGAAGTGACAACTATAGTAGCTCTAGTTGGTGCAGTTAGAACAAGAGATGGTGAGAAAGATGGCCTGGATTCTTCTGCAAGTTCTGCCAGTATCCCCAAACATACCATTTCACTTCTCTTTTTTATTTCACTGTTTGTAAAGGAGAATTTATTAATGGTCATATTGCCTGGTCATTATGACTCCTAATGTGTTTCTCAGCTGTATTTTATTACTATCATCTGATAGTGCCCATTGCTGCTGTTATGCCTGGAAGAAGTTGTAGTAAAAACTGTGTGTATAACAGGAAAGAAGTAGAATGATACAAAAATAAGCTACAGTTCACGATCTGGCATACATGCTGTATATTTATCCTGGGAACTTCTCAGGTGCCCTTCTTCTATGTTAGGTACCATAATGTTTTGACGTTTAAACAGTTTGTGTGAGCACTTAATAACAGCTTGGAGACTGAGAGATCTTTAAAGACACCATATATTCAAAATAGAGACTTGGTTTTAGAGATGCAGGCTTTAGAATAGCAACAGAGAGACTTCTGGTGCCCGGGACAAATCTTCCCTCCGCTTCCCTAGCGCTCTGTGCTCCTATGGTCACAGTCAGTTCCTGCTCTTGAAATGCAGCCGTGTAAGAGCTGCCTTGACATGTCCCACTCCCTTTGGCTCCCTCCCTGTGACTGTTAGAGCCGTGTCCCAGAAATAATATGTTTCAAATGCATGCCTTTTAGGACAATGCCGAGCTGTTAACGGCGCTGCTGCATGGGGGGGCTGACATCCAGCAAGTGGGGTATGGAGCTCTGACAGCCCTCCACATTGCCACAATCGCTGGCCACCACAAGGTACTGTTCTCCTTCTCTCTGTGGGCATTGAGGGCTAGTATTAGCTAATAGTCGCTTTAGATTTTAGATTTTGCCTTTCAAAAAGCAACTCAGAATTGGTTTAGTGCAGCTAAATTTCATTTAATCTTTGCTACACTTTGGGAAAAGTACATCTGTGCATTTTTGCATTGAACAAATATGCACAAAAGATATAGATCTGTTTGTACATCTCTTACCTTTATATAAATGTCTTTAAATTCTTGGCAATAAATGGCATTGTTTTCTAAATGTCAGAAGCGTTAACCAACAGGTACATGATGAAACACAGTCACTCATACATGTCAGGGTTTCTGAACCTGGATATGGAGACCTCTTCTAGGTCTCACGGGCTCTGCTTCACAGCTCTGTGATTTTCACTTCAGAAAGGGACAGAGGTTCTCACTTTAGAGCTATTTTATACTTCCGATAAGTACAGAGAAAACTGTTGTCAGGGTAAGTCTAGCGTGAATCTCAAGCATCCATATTGATAAGTCTCCTGTGGGTTGGAGACTTATCTCTGTGGGGAGCAGAGGAAGGGAGAGAGGGATGAGATTCCCTCGAGGCCTATAAATCAGGCCCTTCCCTTTCTAGACGTGCTGTCAGTCATGAATCTGTTTTCTTATCATTTACCACCTCAGTTCAGTCATTTCACACATCATCTCATTTCTGTCACCCTGGCAACAGCTCACTCAGTGTAATTTATTTATTTTTTTTAATGTCTTAAAGTACTGGGTGTGCAAAATCATCTCGGTTATGAAGGGTTTATGACTGTAAACGTACTCATGAGTTCAGGTACTTCACTTTTTAGCTCCTTTGGGTCCATTAAGCAATCAAAGATTTTGTCCTCTGTTTGAGTAAAAGTTTTAACTTATACAGAGTGCTGGACTAATTTATGGAGACAGAAACATCAGAATTCTTTAAAGAGAGATACTCAGCGAGAAATGCAAGGAAAAATAACTATGTACAAAGGAGGAATGTACAAAAGATTACTTTAATAGTTGCCTTTAAGCTGTGGATTTATTTGTGTATCTTAGATTTATAAATTCACAATATGGGGGTTTTATGCATACTTTGTCTGCTGGGACCTTTCCCAGACTTGTGGCCACCAGGGGCAACCGAGCATACTGGTGAATTTAGCTTTCCATTGCTTGCAGCCTCCACACTGGTTCCAAACTGCTTCAAACCCGACAGGTATGTTTGCAGTTCTTGATAAAGCCAGGATGGATAAAGATGCAGTTGGTGACAGCCTTGTGTTACCTAGAGAGCATCACATCCCTGAGCTCAGGGGGCATCACGACGTTCCCTTCACATACACACACAGCTCTTTCCATTGGCTTCACGGAAATCCTCCTTGTGTAACCTACTGCTAAAAATCAGATAAGGAACCACCGTATCTAATCATTCTGTGGAATTATAATGGAGATATTAACCAGAGTCTTAACTCTTTAATGATCTTTTTCACTTTTATGGAGTCTGTATTTAATGTTTCCTCTGTGGGAAATACAGAGTACTCTTCTCTGCATTATACTTTCAAGTAATTTTTAAAGCGTCTGGGCCTTCTCTTGCAAATGTCAGAGGAAGGTCTGCTATTTGTCTCATTCTTTACCTCCTACTGGGGTTATTGAAAAAAAGGTGCTCAGAATACGACAAGGATAAGACCATTAACGTGACAAGAAATAACATTGTGAGTCGTTTTGAAAAGCCCCTTATTTCTTCCTTGGGAACAATCAGATCTTTATCAGCAGTATTCTCCATAAATGGAGTGGGGCTCTGTATAACTCATGTGGTTCAGCTGCTGGTCTGGGGACTGCAGATTTATAGTCCAAGGGCAAGCTTTTTCCTGCATTCCTTATATAGCTTTGAAATTTTCGGTCAGCTGAGAAGCTCCTCTGCTAGATTAAATAGCTTATTTTGTCCTCAACTGCATTAATATTCATGGCACTATGGAATAATTTTTTCAAAGCCCATAAAAAACCAGAATAAATTAAAGAAAGAGAAAACAGATTTTTTGTCATCTTCCTAATTCCACTAAGATAAATAATTATACCATTAAATAAATAAATAGCAGAACTATACACACCAACCTATGTAACAGTCTTTTACTACAGAAGAGGACTGACTATATGTAAGAGAAAGACGGAGAGAACTGGGATAAAAATTGCTCTGTTCCCCATTTCCCTGAAGAGTCAGCCTGTGGCTTGTGCTCCGTCACTGCCCCTGAAACCATGAGAGTGATCAGCTCTCTGAAATCAGGATACCAAAGGCTACCAGCGTCCGTGGGATGCTCCGACTCATTTGAGCCAGGGTGAGGTATAAATATTTTATCTGCTCTTAGTGCCATATTTTACTTCACCAAAATGATGCTGTTTGCTTATTTTATCTATTCATGGAAATTGCAGTTCACAATGGGAAGAATGAAAAATTTATTAAAAATTACAAAATAAGCTGATGAATGTGTTATAAACACCACCAAATAAGTTTAATAAATCCCTCGTTAAGTCTCCTGTTTTGAAAACATTATATGTTTGCAGTCCAGGGAGGCCGTTACTAAATAAATAATGCATGTGCCTCATACACATTTGTGTGCTGCCCAGTATCACTGCGCTGGAAAACCAGCATGATTGCCTGTGTCATTTGGTAAATTACAGTTGTCCCTCTGAGACGAGAACATCTCTGGGCTTGGAGCTGGACCGAGGGCTGCAGCAGGGACACTTCATTTGTGCTACCTGCAAAGCGGAGGATCCGAGGGGTGAACGTGTTTGTAGCAAGGGCCTGTTGGGGAAAGGGCAGTTAGTCCCAGCGTATAGATTTTCTACAGTAATAAATTCCTTCTCATTCACAAGTCACCTGTTACATCAACATGTTTGGCACCTTCTCTCTTCACTGGAATTTCACTAGGAATTGGAGCACCTTCAAATGATTTAAAAAGCCTTGGAAAATTAAATTTATTTAAATGGTTCACCAAGCCCCCATTCTCTTCTTTCATTCCCTGCATTTTATGCTTGTGCTGCATCTTCTCAGGCCTTTTTTTTATCTGACACCAATTTTTCAGACATTTTCAGAGTCATGCTAGAACCAGGGATGCAGGAATGGTGTTCACACAGCACGGATATATGTGACTGCACAAGCTGGAAGATAAAGGGCAAACAAAGATCCTCAGGATGCGCCCACCTGAGGACCCAGCCAGCGACCAAGAGGATTGGAACTCACGAGTTTTGAATTTGAGAGTTATTTTTCATAGCTCCCACAAATCTTCCTGGTTGAATGAAGTGAAGGAAGCGTTCTAGAGCCCACCAACGGGAGCACGGGGCATTTGGAAACCCCCGGTGAAAAAGCATCGTGCTGCGGCTCGGTGCAGGAGATTCCCTGAAGCTGGTGCTGCTGAATTCTCTGAAAACAGTGACAGTCCCCAACAGCGCATGTCTCCAGAGGTGCCCTCTCCCCAGGAATGTCCTGTGCCGCAGACTTGTGTTAGACCCATTCTTAAGGGAGAAGAAGTCAAAGTAAATGTGACATTTTAAGACTATGACATTGTTAAATTCACAGTGATCTCTTTGACCAGAGCAGTTACCTTTTCGTAATAGTGCACAAAAACATTTAAACTATTCTGTCTTTAGCATCTACAAATATCGGCAGAATATTTAAAAAATCCCCTTCTTTGGCTACCCTGTAGCAAGAGCAATCCTGGGGAGAGCATTTTATTTCAAGGCACCAATACCTGCGTTTTTCATTAATGATTTATCTGTGACCTGTGTTTCATCTGATTGGAACAGCGGAGATAAAAGAACATGCAGAAGCTTATTGCTGGTCTGATGTCTGTCCTCAGAAGGGCATATATTAAATATTTCAGTAGATGTTTTCCAAAGAAAGACAATTAATTGTACTTTCATCAGCAAGTTATTTAAAACACGCAGAACCCCCTTTAGCAGTTTCTTAATTCAGTCTGATAGAGTTTGTTCTCAAATTTTTACAGACACATGGAGAGTTGGGAGCTGAAATAACTTAATGCAAAGACACTTTCAGGACACGACTGATCATATGTACACTTGCTAAATTGGAGGGAATTAGGCAAATGCTTGCCACTAATTATATTTTTTATAGTTTAATTAATAAAGAAACCCTGAAAATTAAGATAGACTCTTTAGATATTTTAGTGTAAGGCTGCACAGAGGCCAGCACTGGTGCAGAGGCCTTAATTGTTGAGGTTGTCTTCTCATTTAAATTTTACCTGCTAAAAAGTCAATAATCATTGATTTTATTTTCTTAGGGGTTTCTAATCCCTTGCCCTTGTCCAAAAGACAAAGTCTTTATGTCCTCTGTCTTACTTTGTTGACTCCTTCTAACCTTCAGAGAAGCCTAATTAATTGCCTCTGAAGTGAACATAATTGACTTGAGTGTTCAAAGAGCTTCTGAATAAACCTTTCATAAGACAATTTTAAGAAAAATTACGAAGTAAGAATACGGTTGAAAGTCTTCAAAGTACAATTTTTTATTAAAAATTGTTTATGGGAGGAAAAGGGGGGCAGTTGTTTCCCTCATTCTGCTGCTGTGCCACTGTGACCCCAGCCCAGGACCTGCCATGCCACATTACTGGCTCACACTCAGCCTGCTGTCCCCCACATCCTGGGGCCCCCCACATCCCAGGGTCCTTTCCAGCAGAGCTGCCCCCCATCCAGGCTCTCGCAGCCGCTGCTCTCGCAGGAGAGGATTTGTCTTTGTCATTGCTGAACTGCATATGGGTGACGTTGGTCCCCTCCTCCAGCCTCCAGTTCCCAGCCCCGACAGCCCCAAACAAAGTCAGCAGGAGCTGCTTTCTCTGCAGCTTGAAAATCCCCCGTATGTTGGGAGCTGCGCTTTTACTCATAGTCTGTCTCCTGGGAATAAAAATCTTTTTTTGGTCTTCCTGTAAGAATTTAAAGCTCTTTTTTGCATCAGCATTTCCCCCCTTACTTTCTGAAGTAATTTTCTCCTCACACATCACTCCAGCTTACCCACCTGCTTGTAACGCCTGTGACAACTTCCAGTGTTTTCTAGAATTCCATTTACTTCCTTAGAAAGACAGCTTGTCTGTGAAACTACCAAGATTGTCTCTGTACCCCTCTCATCTTTTACAGTTGAGTGGAGATCGCTTAATATGACTCACAAAATTCTTTTTATCAGGAGATCACAACGTAGCTGGCATGGTTGCCATTTCTACAGCCTGGAAAAATGTGTCAATATTCATCTAGTTTTATGTTTATCATGAGATGTGGATTCACATTGTTCAACACAGCTTTTTCATCTTGAAGATCCGTCTTGAGGCCTGTAGATGAATTTAAATTTTGAATTCCAGCTTCCGAAGACATTAAGGAGAATGGAAGTTGTGGTCATCTTCCTGCATGTGTGCCTCACAGCTGCACGCCTAAATTTAAATCAAACTGATCCAAAGAAGTTTCAACCATGTTCTTTTAAGAGCTGCAGGTCCAGACATCTCTTTTCAGAGCCAACAGCTGCAGCTTCAGTTTTATGGCAGTTGTTTCTTGAAAAATGTCTAAGATGAATCACTCAAAAGGAAGCAAGGCATTAAATCACAGACCCTCTGGCTCCGTGTCCCCCACCCCTGGTCCACTGAGCTACCAGGATACTGGACATTGTCCAGACATGGGATGCCCAACGAGGGAGTGGATTGTATTAACCAACCAGTAACTGAGCGTGTTCTTCATTTGCTGCCGGGGCACACTGACCCTCGCCCAGTAAGTGCTTGTGCTGAGGCTGTTACTGGGCTGTTCTTCAGCTGATAGGAGGGACAATCTCCAGAGCTCTTTCCAGCCTCAATGGTTCTGTGGTTCCGTATGACCTGCCAGGTCTGCCTGGGCTGCTTGGGATGCTCTCCATCACTGGGAGTCCCCTCACTCCTGCCAGCTCTCGCCTTCTCCCTCGCCACACGCTTGGGACTCACGTGTCTCTGGAGCACCACCACAGCACCAGCATTTGTAGGGCTTGGCCATGTTCATTCACAGCCAGCACCCACTGCTTATCCACCAACATCAGAACCCCATCTGCCCTGCCTGGTGTGCTCCCAGCATACTGCAACCTTCTGGAAAACAACATCAGGCACAGACAGACAGCATTTCCCATCATTTGCACTCAGAGAGGTGCTGAAGAACAATTCCATAGCAGCACAGTGATCCTCACCTCCTCCAGCCTGTCCCCAGGCTCCTTCCCTGCAGCACTGAGGAGCCTTCTAGAATGTGCTGGAACCGTTGAAGCCCCTGGGTTCTGCAGAGCCAGAACTGGTCCTGCAGGGCTGCTCCCAGGGCAGGCTTACCGCTGTGCCATATGGACATGATTAACAGTGATGGGACACAGACACACTTGGAGATGTCACGGAATGGACCTTACACAAAAACATATTCAGACAGTCCCAGGGAAAAAAATGTATTTCGATTTAAATTGTGTAAAGTAATAACCCCTGTACAGTAATGTTGCTTGGTAACAGGTTTTCATTCTCTGAGTGCTTGAGAATGACATGGATGTAAATGACTGGCCCCGTTGTTGCACATGTGAAATGATTTGGTGGCCTCATCTTAGATAGCAGTTGACAGAAATGTGTATCGTCGCCCCCAGCGTTAATTGGCATCATCAATGGAAGCCTCAACAGGAGGTACAGGCACAAACAGCATGGCATCCAAGCTGGCTGTTTCCCCTTCTTTGTCAGTTCTCCCAGTTGCCAGGGAGGTGTTTCCCAGTTGCTCACTGTACTGTGGGTGAGTCACAGTCCGACATCTTTCATCATCATTAGACTCAAAAATTAACATTCATCAAAACACCATGTGGAACTACTCAAACAATCACAGCACAAGCCCCTCAGCGTACACAAAGGCTCCTGTGGGCTTCAAAAACATCAGCAGCCCTCAGGCTTCAATGCATAGTCCAAAGTGGTTTCATTCAGCCTTTTATTTTGACAGTTAGTCAGAAAGCAAATGTTTGATAATTCATACCTGTCCAGGAAAACAGTGGCCTCCTGGAAGACCAAAAATGTGGAAATTTGAAAGAAAACACTTAGATTATTTATTGAAGCCAAAGGGCTATTATCTTCTAAAATACGAAGAAATCTTTACACACTGAGGGAATTATGCTTGAGGATTTACTTTCACACACATACATTTAAAAGGAGCTTTCATTTTGGGTTTGTTTTTTTTTTTTTACTTCTAAAAACTCTAATATGTTTACTGCTCTTTGTTCATAATGGTTAAAAGAAAATTAAAGGTTATTCTGAGAAACTCCAGACAGTCATTTCTGTGCCTTTTACCTCATAAAGCAGTCTTTTTACTGGCAAAACCATTTTCAGGCTTATTTATGAAGCATCAGTGACATTCGGTGTTCAGTTAAAGTACTGTAAGTTAATCACTTTTACCTGTTGGCCTCAGTTCTTCACCTTCAGAGCTTGCCTCTTTGGGGCTTTTTGCTTTCTTTTAAACTGGTGATGTAAGGTTTCAAAATCCTGTTTTACTAGCTGCCCACATACATATAAATATATAGTGCTTCTGATTGGAATTTTCTTTTTCCTTCTAGGCTGTTGATATTCTTTTGCAGCATGGAGCTTACGTGAATGTTCAGGATGCAGTGTTTTTCACCCCGTTGCATATTGCTGCATACTACGGCCATGAACAGGTAACTAAAAGGGGGAATTTCAGCAGGCTGGGAAGCAGAACAGCAAAGCAGCAATAGGTTTAGTGTCAGATATTTTTGCTTTACATTCCAGAGGGTCCTACCATGAAAAGGCATCACATCCTGAGGTTATATTTGTGAGTCAATCGCTGGTTGTTCTCAGAGTCTGAATATCAACAGGAAATTCCTACATTAGTCCTCTGTGCTAGACCCCAGCAAAAATTGGTATCTTCCCTTCTAGACCTCCTGAAACAAATGATTGTCTCGGTATCTTTGATAACCTATAGAGAGACTTGGACCCAAAGGCATATTGCATTTGAAGTTTCTTCATCCCACAATTCAGAGCTTGCATAAGGAATGTGAGTAGACCTCCTTAAACCTCTCCAAGGAAGTGAGCATCACTTCCCAGCAATAATGAAATGGCAATTCCACTGGTTTTCCCTTGGAATTCACAAACTAAATTGTGGCCACTTTTAAGTTAACAGAAGCAATGATCATTTAGAAAGCAGGATTTTCCAAGCCAAGTCCAGCTGTGTTTGCTTCATTGACACAGATCACAGACTTATTGAGACACCATGTGAAATTCTGACCAAGGCTGGCACTGAACTGCCCAATTCCCTTTCTTTTACTAACGTATAATTGACATATGGTTAATCTAGAAGTCTAGTCATTTGCCTTGAATAGCCCTTTCATGTGAAGTGTAATAATGGGTCTATTTTGGCTTATGCAAGTCATTCCCTATATATTTCTTTGGCTGAAAGCATGTATTCTGGGATATTTTGGTGTTTCAAAGGATGACCTCTAGGTAGAGCGTATTTTTCAATTCAGTGACACTACTTGGAGTTTATTGAGGAGTTGTTGTAGGAAAAGCTTTCGAAAAAGCAGAGTCCAGGTGCACAGATGATTGAAAATGCTTTTTTTCTGTGGCTGAGTGACAGCAAGGTGTGAACCAGGTATGTGTTCTGGAGATCCTTATTTTCATATATATACACCTCATCATCCAATACCATTAAGAAACTCCTTGCATGTTGGGCTAAGATTAGTTTGCTTATTTTCCATAAGCCACTTCTGAGCAAACAGTGGCAGCCTTGTGAAACACTGCTAAAAGCACACATGGTGCTCTGGTGATAAGAGACACTGCTCGGAGAGGAAGCTGCGGCTCTCACGTTGGTGGATTTTGAGGGCATTTTCTTTATTACACTGAGTGGTCACTTAAACAAATACATGGGTCTTGTGCCTAGCCCTTTACCATGGGTAACATTGGAGAGAATGAATGGGCAGTTGCTTTTGAGAATTTTAATATTCTTATAGATACGTAACTTAAAAATGAGTTTTCTATTAAATCTCCGCTCCCTATTGTAACTTTAAAGAGATGCCCACATATGTTATTACCCAATGCAATATTCTATCTGATTTTGTCAAAAGATTTATTTTAATGTGATATTTTAGTGAGCCTTGATGAAATATTTAGGTAACCCACCTCTTACTGAAGTTCGGAGCTGACGTGAATGCAAGTGGTGAAGTTGGAGACAGGCCTCTCCATTTGGCTTCTGCCAAAGGCTTTCTCAACATTACAAAGCTCTTGATGGAAGAGGGAAGCAAAGCTGATGGTAAGAAAAGACATTTTAAAAAATCAACTTTGAGATTGCATTTTATAAATAATCAGGCCTTGAATCCTGGATTTAGCTTCCTAACACATACTCTGTGTGTGTTTGGGTATCATCTTTGGGCAACTGAAATGAAAAAATAACAGTTGGAGAGTTTTCTTCACTTCTTCACTATGCTTGGTTTGTCATCTCACTTGCATTCTGTTTCATTAATAAGCTAGAGGTGAAAAACAGCAGCAGAAAACAAAATTAAGATTAATATACAGAGGCAGCTTACTGTTGAGACACTTACCCAGCCAGAGAATATGTGGCCATGTGGTGTGTATCTCCAATCAAAGTGACTTCAATCCATAGTGAACCCCTAGTGAATGAGATACAGATGAGGGATTTCAAGTCAAAATTATACAGCAAGTAATTTAAAATAATTCAGATGAGAAATTGCAAATGGTTCACAAACATTTTTACATAAAATGGAATCTTCTTAGCACATGCTTCATTATTCTACACAAGCTTTATACGCTTCACTGTGGGGCATCTGCTGTAAGAGAAACTGTGTGTGAGCGAGGTGTGATGGGCTGGGCAGCCACAGAAGGCCATTAGTGTGCTCTTGTGTTCTATGGGAGTCAGGAATCTGTGCATTCTTTTCACAGGTGATCTCACACCAATGCCAGGCAGACATTACACTTCAGTTCTGTGTATTTTGCATAAGCTGCAATTTAGAATAGTTTCCACTGTAATTAATATTAGCATGCAACTGGTAGTGCTGCTGAACTCTTGTGCTTGCTCTTGTGTTCCCTCTCCTTGTGCTCTTTCAGCAGTGTAGAAGCCACAAAGCATACCACACTCCAGCATTACTTTTCCCTCGCTGCGACGCTGTACCATAGGCATGTGCACACACACCTGGGGCCACTGCCTACAAAGCCTTATGAACGTGACAGCTTAGACATCAAATTTTATACATGTTATGAATATTAAGGCAGAGGTCCTTAAATACTAAACAACATTATAATGATTTGGAAATTAATTTCTTATCCTCAGAATAAGAGAAAGAAAGATTTTTTGAAAAGGAACAGTGCATTACTTGCAGAAGTACCACTCTTTAATACATCTTTGGACTACACCATCACTCTTGGTAACTTGTATCTACAACACACAAAGTAAAATCTTGGTCCACTTGGAGTCTATGGAGAAACTTCCATTCATTTCAACGGGGCTGGGATTTTGCCCAGGGATATCACAATTTGACCTTGGAAAAGCAGAACTGGAAAAACAAGAAATGGACCAATAAAAAAAAAAAGCATTTGCTGCAAGAATGCTGCATGTTATAGAAAGAACAAGAAGATACCAACATTCTTCAGCTGCTGCTTCTCCATCTAGTATCTATGTGATGTCTGATTCCAGTCTATGCCCACTGCTACTCATGAACTAAAACCGGTGGGGCATGGCAGGGGAAGGTTAAAAAGGGGTACACCCACGCTGGAAAGGCATGTTCCATTGCCAGGCTCAGCTTGTTCCCCACCTCACCTGCTCCATAGCCAGGAGAGGACAGCCGAGAGGTCCTTCTGCACAGGTTCTGTGCTCTCAAGCCTTGGGAGCTGCCTCTGTAAAGCACTCTCATTCCTTAACAATTATTATTCTTCCTGCTCAATCTGCCCCATAGTGCCAACAGTGGCATCATTCCTGTACCCCTCGTCCTACTCTGCTGCTGGCATTAAGGCTTTGTTTCTCCCCAGTTTCCTCTTCCTTGCTAGATTTTAACGGTATAGATTTGCCATGTTCTCTGCGAGCCTTGCCTACAGTACACACATCCTACTCGCACAGTAAAAAAAGCGTGGAGGGAAACAGCATGACTCAGATTTGTAAGTACTTTTCAGTAGTGAGCTCTTGATGTTTCAGTCTCGATGTGTGTGCACCGAACTGATATAATTGTAATAAGGAGGGGGAAAAGAAGGGACGCTCACTCAGCATAACAAGGCGGCGGGAGGTTCACTAACAGCTAGATCATTTATTCCAAAAGGAAAAGAATCTGGGACACCATTTCAGATCCTTTTCTTTAAAACCAGAATCTTCAGCACTGGAAAAAGAAAAAGGCGAATGGAAGCGGGAAGTCTTTTACTCACAAAGTAGCACACTTTGAAACTGGGTATAAATATAGCAGCGGAGGAATAGCTTTCTAATGCCTGGGAATGAAAGTAATTGGTGAAATAACCTGAAGAAATTTTGGCAGTATTCTGTGCAAGCCAGTAATTGGTGTCATAAACTTGAACTATTTCTTTTAACATGCCCTGACTGACTCCTTGATCAGCTCTGAGGCCACGGCAGCTGTAGAAAAGCAGTGACCAGTGAATCAGACTGAAAAGGTCAGAATACTGCTGAAATATAGCAGCATTTGCACTCGAACAATAGCCAAAGTTCTTCTTCAGTCCAGCCACAATATATAAGAAAATCATATAAGCGAGATGTACTGCCTGTGTGTGCATCATCACAAATGTTGTGTTTTACATACGCGTGTATAGAAACCCAATGTGTTACAAGCACAGTCGGTTCTCCAGATGCTATTCTCATCATTTGTTTTAACATAAACACTGTAGGGAAGGACTAAGTAAATTCTGGTATTTTCAGAAATCACATAAGGTCTTTCAAGCACGTTTGTTGAGGTATTGATGAGATTCATTTAAGCTCCAAATTAATTTTGAGCTCATCACCATATCTTGAAGCCCAGCATGCCATTACAAGCTGCTATCATTTAAAGTGCCTTAACTCTCCTGAGACTTTTACAAACTGATTTAGCATGGAATAGCTCATTTCTGTTTTTAACAACTTCTATTTCCTTCTTTGTTTTTTCACACCTTCCAAACTCGTAGAGATTTTTTTGCGTTACTGACTCAACGTGATTGCTACCAGCTTGCGTTGTTTATTCTGCCAGGAGGTTCAGCTTTGTATTTTAGACTATCCAAATGGTAGGATGTAGAAATAATTGGGGTACAAAGTACCACTTCAGAGTTTCTGATTCATTCTTGTAATCCAATAGATTTTTTTCTAGGATAATTCTAATAAACAAAATGAAGAGAAGCATTTTGTTCTAAAGTAAAATAGAAAAGGAAATTCATTACAATGGGAAACCACTGGTATTCCTAAATAGCCACTCTCTTCCCTCATTTCATCTCACAGAACTCCTGTCTCCTGGCTTTTCTCACCGCTTTACTCTGCTCACATCCACACCTGACTCTTCCCAGTGTGGTTTCCAAGACTGAATACCCAGCAATGGTCAGACCCAGGTGATGTGCTGGCTTTACCCATTGCCTGACTCTGGTCCCAGCCTGCAGAGGCACGTTTGCCAGCTGCTGAGCCCTTTAGGAGTCTCAGGGGTACGGGTTTGGGTCTCAGCAGCGCTGGCTTCTGAGCCAAAGGCCAAGCCAATCTCATCAGCAGTTGTTTCTCAGTCCCACCCACCACCTACGGGGAGGGAGGCAAATTCGGTTACTGAAAACCAAGTTCCCGGTTGCTGTTCTCAGCTGGCCCGAGTGCACGGCCACATCCTGCTGCTGTCCCAGCGCTCCAGCGGGCAAAGCAGTGGGCAAATGAAAGGCAGGGGTTTTTAAGTAATGGTAATTTAGAATTGTCAGTATGTTCCACCCTTTTTTATGTTCCATTTCCTTGAAATCAAGGAGGGACTGGAAATAATTGCTTCTCAAATGCTTGAATGTAGAAGTAAAACTTCTACAGTAGATGTTTGCAGGACTTCAAAAACTGTTCTTTTCAAAATGAAAGAGAAAAACCGTATTTTAAAAACTGATTTATACCCTGATGGGGTAGCTAAGAAATGGAATCCCTGCCAACTTAGAGAACTGGTTGATGGCCAGGAAATAAACATTTTCTTTGCTTCACATAAGCTACATGCTATTTTTCATTATTCTCCAAACTGCTGGTCCTGAAGGTTTCTTTCAGGGACCATGTGATATAAAATATATCCTTTGTCTTTATAATTCCTGTAGTCTTTTAATAAAATTTGTTTGCTTTCAGGGCTACTGAGCTGCCCAGAGTTGCAGCTCCTCTTTTGTCAAGTATCTTTGAAAATAACTGTCACCTCTGCCAAATACAATCAATCCTAAATTTGAAACCAGAGTTTGATACTAAAAATCTAGGCACTTTCCGTCATGCTTCTATGAATATTAAACACTTATCACGCCCTGGGACTTGGGCAACATCCCTTATTGTTTTAAAACGGGCTTGCACTGTATTTTTTTCATCCTTTTGCTTACTGTAATGGTTTCCCTTGTTATTTTCTACCTGTGCAATGTCTCAGTCCTAAGAATAATTCCTACAGTACTCCATTTTGTTCCAGACATGAACTCAGCATTTGCTCATTTTTACTGTTTACTTATAAGGCAACCTGAATTTTCAGTCTCTGCCTGCCATGACAGTTGCACTATCTTCAATTTAATATAAAAATACTTTAAAATCTCAATTTGAAGAACTCTTCTTTAGTAATTCATGAATCAATATGATGTACATTTTTGCCATAACTCTCTTCTAAAGTGTTTTTGACTGATTTTGTTTTGTCTTGAGTCTGAACTTCTCCTTTTTGAGACAGTACTCCAGTTTACCTGTTGTGTATCATTTAGAAACCAAAAAGCTACCAATTAAAACAAAAGCCATCATCCATGCTGTAGTTAGATGTCCTTCCAGGGGCAAAGGAAATGGCTTGCAAGTATTTGACAGCATTCCCATCTGCATACACAAAGGAGAAGATTTGTGTTTCCTTCCTTGCTCCACCTCCTTGTGTTGTAGAAGCTCATGGCGCTGAGACCCCTCATGTCCTTCAGGCCATTCTGTAGGTTCTAAAACACTGACATTTATTATTATAAAGCTTTGACATTTGTTCCCCTCTTATTTATTGCACTTCAGAATGAATCTGTGTCTGGTACCGTGACATAATAAAAAATAAAGGCTAACATGTCACATAAATCTATAAAGGGAAGAATTATTTTAGAATAGAGAAATAAAACAGTTTACTTTTCTTTACTGCTTTTGCTATAAGACTGCTTGGGAGGCTAATGGGAGCACTTAATGAAATTTGCAGCCCACAGGCTTAATATAAGTTACAGGAATTCCTTCTTTTCTTTTTGTTGGGCCTGAAACAGAATTCATCTTTGGAACTATCTGTCACTAGACATCAGTGAAATTACAAGTTCAGCTCATTTTAAAGGACTGTCCATTTCTGTGAGCATTCAGCGTTACTTCAGAAAGGTTTTAAAACAGGGATTTATTTTCATTTTCATTGTTCGTTATACTGACAGAAAATGAAGAGAAGGCAGAACCCCAGAAGGTGTTTGGTTGACCCTTTGTCCCAGGGAGGCTCAGCTACAGGAGAGAATTGTTCCTGAGAGATGTTCTTCAAAGCTGTGCTTAAAAGCCTGCGTAGTACAGATTTGGAGACCTCTAATGGACAAGTTATTCCTTAGGAGTCTATTAATTCTTGTAAACTGCCCCAGAGATCTGGTGCTAGGCCTGAGTGAGAACTGGATGTTGCACAAAGTAGGCTGGATTTGCCAGTTCCATCAGTAATATCAGCCAGTTATGGTTGTTCTATCTTTGCACATAGAAAGAAGTACACTAAGAATCACAGAAGCACATGCTCTCTTTTAAAACTGCATAAAGACCATTTCTGGATAACCAGAACAGTATTTGTATGTCTGGGCACCACCAGAGAATCCTGCCTAGAGCCTTGTCCCATCTCTTTTTTGCCCCATTCTAGACAGACTAAGAGCAAGCCGGGCGGGCTATGTCCATACCCATTTTAGACGTGCCCAAGGAGGTTCCCAGCTGCTGGGATGCCATCACCAACCCTGTAAACGGGCAGAAGGCCCCTGGCATGGACACGCTCCAGGGAAAATCCTGAGTCTCAATCCCCGCGCATGAGCCCGGGACCTCCCCAGGACGGCTCCCCAGCATTCTCGGGGACATGGGCCCAGGAAACTCCCCGGGTTCCATGCAGAGATAAATGCCTTTCCTGCCCAGCAACGCCTCTCATTTTGCCCATTCTTTTATATAGTTTCACGTTATGTCAGAGAATATTCCCAGCATCTTAAATATGTGAAATGCAGAATAATCTTCCTTGAAGGTGAAGAGACACAGTGAGCAGAATGAAAACATTGGTAATCCAGAAGTTTGAATGAATTCTCCTCTTCCTTTCTTTCCCTTTATGTATTTGTATAATAATAGCATCTATGAAAAATGTATCCGTATTGTGTCTCCTTTATTTTGTTTAAATTTCTTTTTTGTCACTGTATAACTCTATCAAGAATCCCTGATTCTGCTGCTCAAGGAAGCCAACACAACCCTTAAAGCCAGCTGGATTTGCCTTTCCTGAGAGCAACAGTGAAGTATGTTTCTTCCCAGTATTTGTAATTAACAACTGTTTTTCCGTGCATTTGGAATAACTCAGTGGATTTTTTTCTTACACAGCGCAACGTATCTTACCTTTGCTTCACATTGCAATATACTGACATTAGTTGTTATTTCTAAGGGTCATTTATAACTCGTGATTCATTCATGGAAGGCTACATCAAAACATTCAATACATCTGCTAGTGGAGGAAAGCGATTGTACCCTAAGTCCAAAAAAATCATCTGAAGGGCATACTACAGAGGACACTGAGTAATATAGTTTTGATACATGAAAGCTCACAGAAATTTCAATTTTAAAAGAATAGGACCATAATTATTTTAGCAGGAAATTTTATTACATATATGCACAACACACAAAGTGTCGCTAAATTCCCAACACAAGCTATGTGAATTATGAAATACTTTCTCTGGTCTCTTCCTGGGTCAAATGGCAGTGAATGCTCAGGACAACGAAGACCACGTCCCTCTGCACTTCTGCTGCCGATTTGGACACCATGAAATTGTGAAGTTCTTACTGCAGAGCGGCTTCGAAGTCCAGCCCCACGTGGTGAACATCTACGGAGACACTCCTTTACACCTGTGAGTCCCATGGAGAAGCTGGTTCTTGCGGGTTGGGCCTAATGAGAAAGCTGGGGTCGTTAACGACTCTTTCCTGACTTCACCTTCAGCGCCTGTTACAATGGAAAGTTTGAAGTTGTCAAGGAAATAATTCAGCTCTCGGGAACAGAAAGCCTCACTAAAGAAAATATATTCAGTGAAACAGCTTTCCACAGGTGAGATGTTTAAAACACCGTTATCCACACAATTCCCCTCACACACACCTGCAGCACAACACCCCAAATAACAACCGTCCCCCAGCAGCCGGGTGAGGCACAAAGGACACAGGGAGCTGGGGATGGAGGGGAAGGTTGGAGCTGGGGGTACAGGAGAGGACATGAAGTAGGAGACAGAACCAGACAGTCAGTGGGGAGAGAGACAGCAAGTGAGAGAGAGCAAGGTCGGAAAGGTTTATAACCACCCATAGGAATATGGTTTCTCTTTCTGTCCAGTTTGGAAGCTGAGTTTAGAGACTGTTCTGCCTAGAAACCTGCTGGAGTCTAGATATTCTGCATTACAAATGAGGTGGCAGAAGGCAGTTTGGTCACGATGCTGTAAGTTTGTAAAGTGTTATTTCAGAGGCACTTTGCAAAACTATTAATTTTGCATAGCTGTGCAAAATTAATTTATTCAAGAATAATTACAATGTTTCTGAAATGACAGAAATGAACGTGCTTTGGTGGATTAATCGTGGTTTTGCACATTTCTAAAGATCCTTTCTTCTATTACTACATTTTTATCTCTGTGTAATTCTTTTTAAAATTTTGGCTACCCAAAGTATTTGTCCTTTTAAGGACTACAGCATTCACTTGTCACTTTGTTTTTGCAGCGCTTGCACCTATGGGAAGAACATAGAACTTGTAAAGTTCCTGCTTGACCAGAATGTTGTAGGCATCAATCACCAGGGGAGAGATGGACATACAGGTAACACCGTCCTTGTGGGTGAGCACACACACCAGCACCAAAGCATTTGGAGGCCATATACACAATCAGGATTCCCAGCGTAATTCCCATGATAATTTGATGATCAGCAGCCAATTACCTTTCAGACAGACCTCAACTTTTCTGAAACACGTTTGCAGGCAGGCACAGAAGGGGTAAGAGTTCAGTGGGGATGTGTCAAGCTCATTCACTTGTGAGTAACAAAATCCCGTGGTAACTGGTTCTCCCATAGTCAGGCCTCTAAGCCTTTAACAATTGGACACAAGTGCCATTCTGCTGGGGACTGGGCAGGTAGGAGAGAGCATCTGATGGCTGATGGCTGCCCACCTCCATGTTCCTACTGCAGGGAATGAAAAAAGAACCATCTTTGCTTCTACTTGCTTTTCCTCACGTACAAAGTTGTTAATGTGATTTGCAGGTGGTAGAGTAAATGCTGACATGTTCCACAGCGGGCAATAGATTGGTTCTTGCAGCATTAATATTTTATTTTCACCTATTGCCTCAGGTATTTTTTTTTAATAATATATTCTTTTATCGAGGAAATCAATTTGTGCTTTATAGTTGTTGCTGCAAGTACTATCACAACGTCCTGACAGTTGTGCTTACCGTGTGTCTCTGATATCCTAGGTTTACACTGTGCTTGCTACCACGGCCATATTCGACTGGTGCAGTTTCTGCTGGATAACGGGGCCGATATGAATCTGGTAGCTTGTGATCCCAGCAGGTCCAGTGGAGAAAAGGATGAGCAGACCTGTTTGATGTGGGCTTATGAGAAAGGTATTTCAATTTTCTAGTTTCTGCTACAAAATCCAAAAGAACAGTACAGGAAGGAGAGAACAGAACAAAGTAACCCCTCAGTCCCTGTAGACTGAGAGCTCTCACCATCCGCTTTCCAGTTCCTGGCACGAAGGGTTATAAAAAGCAGCCCTTTTCTTTATCTTCTCAGATACTCTGTTAAACATCAGTTTAATTCAGCACAAACTGAAAGACAGGAGTATTTATGCGCTGCTGAAATAGAAAATATACAGCCTGTTCAAAAAAGCCTATTTCTTCCTCTGATATGTGCATGAGGAGTTTCAATTTCATTACTGAAGGAGGCATTACAAGGAGCAATGAATCACAGCCAGCAATCTTAAATTCTTGCAAATATGAATCAAAGCAAGGCATTTTCCATGTCCTATATGTACCGTAATCCGTCAGTTTTCTGTCTTTTCTGTCCTGTTTTTGACTCCACGTGAATAAAAAGCCTTATTTCTTCCTGGAAGTGTTTTTGATGTTCCCATCCATTGATGGATTCCATCAGTGTTTGAGATCCATGTATTTATGGGGGAGACCCTTCAGTTTATTCTTCCTGGCGTTGCCATTCCACCCCCAGGGACTGTCGAAGGGTATTGAGCAGTCTCTTCCTTGTTTTGTAGAGAAGTGACCATCTTCTTTGGGTCAGCATTTGTGTTACTGGAAGTGATAACACTTCAATCATCCTCTGAATTTTGATGTCCAGAAAGCTGCTATCTGCAAAAACCTGTCCCTCATTGAAATTCCCATGTGTTAGAAGGTTGTTCCGTTGTTCTGACGCACTCTGGGGTGAGCTCCTGCCCTGGCAGCATGGGGAAGCAGCAGAGTGTCTCTCCTGTAGGAGGCAGCTTCTGATAGCTGGGTGAGAGTCAGCAGCAGAGCCTCTGCCCCCTCGCTTTCCTCTACCACCCTTAAGAGCTGGAGGTGTGTGGTTTAGCTGGACCTTAGAAGATCTAGCAAATGACCTTTTCATAACCTGTGGGCTCACTGGTCTTTCTCCGGCTTATTATAAGCCAAAAAGCCAAAAGCCCCACTCGTTAGGGTAGTAGTGAAAAATATCCTTAAAGAAATGCCAACAAACTCTGCAGCTGAAGAAGCAGGAAATGACAGGTAACATTTGGTACCTGATCCAAACATCTTGACCTGCGTGGACACGTGGAGGTTTGTTTTTATTGGCAGGGATTTCCCAATATTTCTGTAGTTGGGAATCACAGTGTGTTTCAGATTAGCACCACTGTATCTTTGCTTATAGGTTTTATAGGCACATTGTAAATGTTTTCAAAAATCCCCTGATACTGTATTAATCAATTTAAAAAAAAAAAAGACGACAACTATTGTGTTTAACTGCAAATCCTTATATTTCCTCTTTCCTTTCTTTCTTAGGTCATGATGCCATTGTGACCCTTCTGAAGCATTACAAGAGACCTCAAGATGAATCACCCTGTAATGAATACTCACAGCCTGGAGGAGGTATAGTCTGAGAAATCATTTTATTCAATAACTGAAGGGTCTGATCCAAAGACTGCTGAAGTTTCTGGGAATGTCCCACAGATCTCAGGAAGCTTTGGATCAATTCTCCCTGGTACAAGGAAAATTAGTGTCACGAGAATCCCCATTTTCCAGGTACCCTCTATTTACATCAAAATTCTTCTTTTATCTTAACATCGAGTTGCCACTTTGTGTTAGTCCCTGGAAAGACAAGGCAAAAGCTGTAAGAGGAAGATCAGTCCCTGGTAATCGTTGCTCATACTTTTTCACATCCTTATGCCTTACTTAGCTATTGTCTATGTATTGTTTACCTTTGAGGTTTCCTTGATTACTGACATTCAGTATATTTCTATACTCAGTCCCCTTCATATTTTTTAATAGCTTTGGATCCCAATTCCCCCCTTGGGAAAAAGTAATTACCCTTTTTGCTACAAAAATACTCCTTTGTACTGGCAACTAAATGGCAAGTGCCAAGAAGGACGTTAAGGAGAGCAGTTGGATAAACTGAACATTTGTTGGTGTGTAGAGGAGGCTGCCCAGAGACGGTGAATGTGGTACCCGCAGTGGTTCCCCCAGCCAGTGTCTTCTGCCCTGGAACCTGCAGGAACCCTACAACCTGCCTCGTGCATAGTCTGGCATCTTCTGGGTTTGCGTGTGTAAATTCAGGCGTGTGTAAATCTTTAGGGGACTACATTTTGCATGTATCGGAAATTTATTTTGGTAGCAATTAACAGACCCAGAGAGATTTTGTGGTGCTGATTGTTCAAAGAACTCAGCTCCCACTTGAGCAGCAAAACAGGGGTTTTGGTATGTGGAGAAAGATAGGTCTTTTGGAAAATCTCGTCAGTGAACTAGTCAGTGCGATATGTTTGGAGCCCAACTGCCAGAATTAGTGAATCTGGTCCGAGTTCCTTTACAAAACCCATCTGATGTAAAAGGCTGCCTTGGCCGCCTTTAGCAGCACTGAGGGTCAGTACGGCTCTGCAGTGTTTAGGGGGGATACATGCAAACCTCTCCCAAGAGCACAGCAATGTAACATCACAGTCATAGGTGTTTGTGTGCTTATGTGCATTTTCAGCCCTTTATTATTGATTCTTTAAACAATCATTGCCTCATTAATTTATCAGCGCAGATGCTTATACCATCCTTGAATTCCATAAAATTCATTCTGTTCTTCTATTTCAGATGGTTCCTATGTGTCCGTTCCATCCCCTCTAGGAAAGATCAAAAGCATGACTAAAGGTACTTTCAATGGCAAGGGGGAACTTGAACTTTTATGGTCATTTTACCCAAGGTGTTTGTCAGCCTAAACATACTGTGTGAGATTCATTATTCCTGGAATTTCCATTGTTCAGAAATGTAATGGTGTGCATAAACACCACCTATCTCCCTAGGATAATTTTAAGAAACTATATACTTAGCTTTGTTGATCAGCAACATGATAAATCCTGTATTTATATTATTTTCATTTACTTTAAAAAGTATATTTATTTTTATTTCTTTGGAGAAAAGTATGTGATTGTGAATTAATACTAATGAAATACACACATATACATGAATGCAAACAAATACTGTATTGAATTCCACTGGATTCTCTTTACAAGAAAAACATTATCCAAAAATAATTTGTGTTAATCTGAAACACAAACAGATAAAATATTCAGATCAATATTTTTACTTTCAAATATTTCATTTTTTGTGGTGCTTTCAATTTTCCACTTCAGGTACTCACCGTGGATATAATCAAATGCTTGCACCCTTTACATAGCAGCACTGAAATGTTCCATTTAGAAATATTCTGATAAATGTCATAGTAATAAACCAAAAAGATCAACAATGTAGAGATGTTTGCTAACTGAATTAAGTTGCAAAATTCAGATTCCACACGTCACTAAAGAGTGGGTCAGATCTGGAATGACATCCCTGCTTCAGTAATGAGCACTGGCTCTACAGAAAAAAAGGGAACTAATTCTCGATAGAAAGGATTTTATGTGACCACCACGAGCTACAGCAGCACACGCTCCTGGGACAGGGCTCATCGGTGACAAGATTTCATAGCCAGGAGTGCCCCAGGCAGCTGTGGGGCTACAGTGTTTGTCTGTCTTTGGGGTTTGCTGCAGCTGCTGAAAGGGAAGGGAATGGGATTACCAGTCCCAATTCACAGGAGGAAAATCAGCTGTTACTGTGCAACGGTCTTCTGAAGTGAAAACCTTGCATTCTGCCCTTAACCTTGTGCTTTACAAATAGCATAAGTGTTTTCTCTTGCAGAAAAGGCAGATGTGCTCCTCCTCCGTGCTGGTCTGCCCTCACATTTCCATCTTCAGCTCTCTGAAATAGAGTTCCATGAGATTATCGGCTCAGGTACGAGAAATAAGAATGTGTGCATTTTAAATGCCTGATGTTCATAATAAGCATCTTTGTGCTTATTTATTTTAAACCAATTTAGGGTCTTTTGGAAAAGTATATAAGGGACGATGCAGAAATAAAATTGTTGCAATCAAACGGTGAGTTTATCAAACTTTTCCATCTTGTTTGGTTAATGGCCTAGTTTGAAGTATTAAAAACCCCCATATGTTATTATATTTTTGCCTTCTTTTTTTCTCTCATGTAAATTCTAAGCTACCGAGCCAATACCTACTGCTCCAAATCCGATGTGGACATGTTCTGCCGTGAAGTCTCCATTCTCTGCCGACTGAACCACCCATGTGTCATCCAGTTCGTGGGAGCTTGCTTAGATGACCCCAGCCAGTTTGCCATTGTCACCCAGTATATTTCTGGAGGGTCGCTCTTCTCCCTGCTCCATGAACAGAAGAGGTATTCCACACCTTCTCTGCTGGGCTTGGGAGACTAGTGCACCTGTGCTGGTCTAAATGTTATTTGTTTCAGTATAAAACAACAGAGAACAGGACACGCTAGAAAAAATTTAGCTTTGATTCAGATTATTGGCTGTACAAGGGAAATTAATAAGTAGTCACAAAAATTGTTATTTAGTCATTATTTTACATTATATACATATGTATATTTTACACTACATAGATTATATAAGATAAAAACAATTTTAAAAGCTCCATGATTCACAGATAAAAATAACTTACAGATGATTCTTGTCTGTTTATTAACTTTGACTAATATTATTATTTTTTTCAAAATATAGAACTCTTGATCTGCAGTCGAAATTAATCATTGCTGTAGATGTTGCCAAAGGCATGGAGTACCTCCACAACCTCACACAACCAATCATACATCGGGATTTGAACAGGTCAGTTGCTTTCTTTATCCTAAACATTCCGGGGCTATGAAGTCTGAAAGCAGCAGCCACGCTCTGCAGCCTCCCCTGCACTCACAGACCCCCATTAGCACTGATGGAGTCTGGAGGAAGGTCTGCTCACATCACTTGGACGGGGGAATTGGGGCTTTCACTTTCACTGGAGGCTTTAATACATTTTAGTTGAAGGACTTAACAGACAGCAGCCAACTTCATGCTTATAATAATTTCACTGACAGCTACCTGACATTTACAAAGTATTTATAGCCTGTTTGCACACACTAGTCCTGTGGGCTAGCCTGTTTACAAGTTATGCCCTCTAGTATCTTTCCCCAGTATAATTTCTTGATTCCAAAACGTTGATTGATTCATTTCACCTACTTTTGCCCCTCTAAGAATGAAGCGCCTGATGTAAACTAGTCTCTAGTCCCCCTAAGGTGGATGCAGAAATGCAGAAGCCTCCCAGAAGGCAACACCTCCTGGTTTTGTTAGGTGCCTGTCTGAAAGGGGAGGAACCTTGATGAGCCCCTGCTTGTTACAGGGAGGGGAGCAGCATCCTGATTAGAAGGACTGCCCAGAGTGACACTCACAGAGGTGTGGCAGGCAAATCCCAGCTGGCAGTGCGGATGGCAACTAAGTAGGAGAGATTCTCCATGAATCAGTTATCCAGATTCCTTCTAGAAATGAAACCAGATTGAAAAAAAACCTCAACGTTTTTATACAAACTGCTACGAGTCACATTTGCTGCTCTGCAGTTGTCAGTGAAGGATGCAACTGCTAAAGCCTGGTATTTTCTCGCATCTGGCCCACCAATGTTCAGTCTTTTTAGAGAAGGAAACATCTTCTCTACTGAGGAGAATATTTTGGTGTCACATCTACATCAGAAATCCCTCAGACCGGCCGTTCTGCACCAGCGTCTGCTTTGGGAGCTGACTGACCAGAATTACCTGTAGGGTTATGTAAAGAAGAGCAAACAGGCAAAGGAAGTTAGGGCTGAGTAGCATTACAGCTTTTAGCTTTGCACTTTTTAGCCACAGTAGTTTGCTTGGAGATAGCTCCTTCATACGTACAAACACTGAGACGAGAGAGATGCTGCAGAAGGAATTCTTTAAAAGTAGGATGGAGTCACAAAAAGGGTTTTCTTCTGTGTCAGGCATACAGCTCTTCATTTTCCACCAGCGCAACTACTTGATTTTAGAAAAATCACAGAAATGTTCATTTGTTTATATCTCAAGTGGCCGGTCCTATAGAGTTATGGTGATCTAATAAATAACATTCTCCTGCCTCTTGCTGTAAGTTTTCATGTCGTAGTGACGCTGACAGCTGCAGTAAGAGATTCCTTGTGAAAGACACTCACTCTTTTGAAAAAAGGAGCTGGATTTTTCCTTTTGCTGAGCAAAGTAACCTGATTGTGAGACAATGCCCAGTCCAGGGGTCTGATATGAAATTCTGAAAAAATATGAGGCACAGCAGTTTTCTGGACATTGCTGCTGGCATCTGCAGGAGAACAGCACGGCCTGCACACGGGAAGGGTTCTGGTTCCCTGCTCCACGTGGTACCCCCGCTGGCAGCTCTGCAAAGGAGCCCTGTGAAGGGAGGGGCTCCACATGCAGTATTTGTCCTTTATAAATGTGAGGTTTCCCGGGATTTGAGGCATAACAAGGACACGGTGTGGATGTATATAACTGCAGTCACAGGGGTCAGGCTGAAGCCCACCAGTCTCAGCATCCTGTCTCTGGCAGTGGCCGACAGTGACACATTTGAGAGCCAGGCGTGTGTATAACGATAATGTCTTGAATTCTTTCTCAGTTCCTAAGAACTCTGGGTTCAAAAGGGCATTTTCAAAAATGAGTAGCTGCTCTTGAAGCCACATTTTTAAAATGAAAGAACAACTCTATTTGTGGTTACAAAAGAAAAAATATCGTTGCAGACTGAAGAAGAAAATCAAATCACTAATGCAAAAGAAACTCCACATTTCTTTATTTTATTCTGAAAAATGCAGTCTTACAAAATACGTCACTTCAGGCCAGTCTTCTGGGATTTGTGTGTCCTAGGTTAGCAATTCAGGAACAAATTCTGCTTTATATCTGACTGCAAATTTTAGCACACTGTGCTTTATTCATCTATTCCAATGTATGAGTGCATCCATCTGCTCGTGTTAAAACTGCTACAAGCACATACAAATGGCTGCTGTTAACTATTGCCAATTACACACCCAATTACTTTATTTAAATGTGCAGATATGGTGTTTCTATGTGAATGTGACAAATCTGTGACCGTTAGAAGGATCTTGCTGATGGGTTATTTTTGACTATATTTTGATGTATATTGACTATATGGAGGCTTAATTTAAGTATATTAATACAAGCCACATCCTGCAATTCCACTGTAGGGATACAAGCCGAGCACCCCATCTCTGAGCGCTGCCGTCCCTGGAACTGTTTCAGGACAGCAATGATCCAGACCTTGTGGTTCCGCTTTGCCTTGTCACTACTGGCTGTAAGGAAATTAGTCCTGCACTGAAGGATTTTAAATAATGTTTTCCACAAAAGAAAACCCAAAGCAGCATCTCTCTAGAGAGCCACAAAGCGCGTCACTGCCTGACAGAGCATTTACCAGACGGTATTTGTGAGGGTCAAAAGATAATTTGCTGTGAGGACACCAGTGCGGTTGGTGCGTGGTGCTGACAGTAGCTTAACTTCTCAAAGTTTGCTGTCTGAGAGCAGGAGTCCTGTTTTCAGCACGAGTCCCAGGCAGCCCACGGGCATAATTACTAGATGAAAATCTTTACGACAACTGAAGAGAAAGACCAAGAGTGAAATTCTGACCCTCTTGTGTTAAGTTTTGATAGTGGCTTCACAGGAGCCTTACATTTTTTACCTTAAATTTTCACATAGCTTGTAACCCTCTTTGTGAGTTCTGAAATCTAATTCAATGCACATAAAGCATTAAATAAATCTGCAATATGGCTTGACAGGACAGAGAAGAAAATGAATGTTTCATGTTTCTACCCTGGAAAAGGGGTTATCCTTCCATTTGGAGAATAATTGGGAGTTTTATTTTGCTTTTTCCAGTTCTGGAAAAAGGAGTTCTGACAGCTATCAGCAATGGTGACACGTATCAGCTTATTATTGCTTCTACTGCAGTGAAGGATTGTAGCCACAATGATTATAGCACTTTAATAAGAAAGAGACCATTTTAGTATCAATTTAATTTAAGGCATAACAGCTGAACATGGCTGGACCAAGCCTTTGTGCGACTAACCCTCATTTGATGGCTCTAACTGTCTGTAAAAGTTTCTGAGCTGGCTCAGTGAGGGAGATGAAAGCCAGGACAGAAGCCTGGTGGTAATGGGGATGGTGTCTGCAACTCCTCTTTGTTATAAAATCCCTTCTGAAATCTTAAAATAGTAGCTGCCTTTCATTAAACCCACCGTGTGTGAAAGGCAGAAGGATCTTTTCGCGGCCTGTTGTCTGGGAAGGGGACAGCAGTGAATGTGCTCTGCCGGTCTCCTGCCCCGCGAGGGAGAAGCCCTTCCATCCCTCCGGCCACAGAACTCCCTGCTTTTGCGAGAGCCGGGATGATTACACACCGCGACTCGCCTCTCGGCTTCTTCCTTCGTGGCTTCATGAAGAGAAGCTTGGTCTCGCCGTTTCAAACTGTGTCTCGCCTTAACAGGAGACAATTAATTTCTGATTCTGCTGAACTCATTATTAACCTTCTGTCAGCTCAGCTCAGATCAGGTTTCTCTTGCTGTATTTCTCAAAACAGAGGCTAAGAGTTCCTTTCTCGTCTGTGGTTTTTGAATTTCCAGGTGCCGTTGAGGCACTAATAGTGCTTGTGAGCTGTGCCTTCCCAGCCTGATTTCTCTGGGTTATATTTTTTTACTTTCAAAAAGAAAAATTAGAAACTTTAGTGTTCGCTGGTGTTACCAGACTGACAAAACCCTTCCAGAGGGTTCCTCCTGCTTTCACTTATGTCCGTACACTCGACACCAAGATGAGCATTCTGGCATTGGTTTGTCAAAAGGCTTGGGCGTGCCACGCGTGGAATGGGTGAAATGTCTCTTTAATGGTTTCTCAGCTATTCCACAAAAACTGTCACCCAGGTCTTGACTGTGGGTATCATCAGGCTGGGTTTATTCACGGTCTATCCAGCCCCTGAGCAGACTGGCACTGGAGCTGGAGCTCGAGCTCGGCACATTTTATTCACATTGAGAAATGGTGACAATTTTTGTCCCTGCTGTCAGATGCCAAATCTGAACCAAGAGCACAGAAAAGCTTGTAGTTTTGTATGACTTGGTGCCTCCATTCAGCCCAGGACACAGCCTCCAAGAGTGTCCCTAGTTCAGCCTTGCATTTGATTAATATTTTCATTTGATGTCTGGTGGGGGTCTTAAAACAATTCCACATGTCATACTCAAATCACTTACATATTTTGATGGAAAGTATATATGGGAGCTAAAATCAGATTGGATATCAACTAAAAGAGTCGTGGCTACGTTGTATGAACACACTACACTTTTATGTTAAATTTATCATCCCAAGGTTTGGGTTTAGGTGAGGGTAGAAATCTTTAAGACAGTGATTTGTGGGAATCCTGGTTGGGAGAGCTTAAATTTTTTCTGTCCTAAAAACTGTTATCTTGTGAAATTTGTGTTCCACACTTGACTGTTCCTGCTCATATCTACAGCTCTAACATGGGCAAGTTACGCTTTTTTGTTGAGACTATCATTATTACTTTTCTTTTCACTTCATCATGTGAGCCATTGCCAACTTTTCATTTATTTTTTTCATATACTTTTCACTCTCCTGAATTTACTTGGATCAGTCAACATTTTGATAAATGCCATGTAAGCATTGTTGTGTCCACATTCATATGCTGTTATGTTCTAATTTGCTCAGCCCTTCCAAAGCCATGTGCCGTGAAGCACAGTGACTGGTGTATGAAAACCTTCATTGTCAGGGTTACTGGGAGCTTTTCACTTCACTAAAGCATTTTGTGACTCTCTCTGCACAGTCCCAATTTTTTTGAAAACCTGTGTTTGTGATGCTCATTTCTAAAACCCTTGCTTTTTATTTGTTGCACACAACTGGTGTTTTTCTGCTTCCTCTTGTGTATTCTTTCTGAAAATGAAATCAATTGCAACAGCTTCCTTGAATTAGTAAATCAATTTTCAATAGATTCTGTATGCACATTTCCTGCTAAATGACATTTTGCAATAGGCAAAAGATATTTTGCCCCCATGGCCATGATCTATATTCTTGTACAGCATCGTGGATATAGTAAAGTCTTTCACTAGCAAACATTTAAATAGCAAGTATCTTGTCTTTCTCCCTAAGCTTGCTTCTATCCAACTTTTATAGAGCTGTGAAAGATTGTAAATGTGGCAGTAGCTCACTTTTCCGGGTATTTTTAAAGGTTTCCTCTCCCATCAAGTTTCTGTACCAGGTACAGAACCTCCTCATTTCTCTGGCAAGTGTGACAGTAATTGCCAGCGCCTGGCTCTTTCAGCTGGGTACCCAGCGCGGAAGTGGGGAGATGCTATCCCAGCTCATCTCAGCTGTTTCAGTTGGCAGCACCCTTGGCAGACGGCTTCTCCCTGCAGCAATGGGTATTTCCATTCTCTGATAGTATCACGGTGGTTTGAAAAACAAATGAATTAGTGAGTAAAAACTCAGGATTTTCATTTTTTCCTAGAAAAATTGATATTCACCATTCTTCAGCCTATTTCTGAGCTGCCTGGAAAAGTGCAGCTGATCCTGAGCTGTGGATCCTTTGGGATAACAGACCAGTGTGGTGGTACCGTGGGGGTGTACCAGGGACCCCGTCCCTTGGCAGAGCTGGTCCTGCCCAGGGCCTGTGAGCCAAAATGTGGCTCTCACTCTCCTGACCCCCCTCAGTTAAAGATATTTTAACTCCTCTTAGGCAGGTAGGTCCTTCCCTGCTGATCAGAGTGTCACAGATACCTTCTAAATAATACTAATTTGTGCTGCTTCATGCTGCATCACTACTCCGCTGTTACTGACTTCACGAAATCCTGACATACTTGAGTTGATCTTTCCAAATTGGGGCAAATCTAGTGTTTTGCTTGGAACACACACACCGAGTTCCTTTTCCACTTGGATGCTGGCTGGGCTTCATCTTGATCAAACATAGAAACAAACAAAGAAAAATAATCAAAGCATCACTTTTGTTAATTCCTGGTGTCTGTTCTTCACAAGTTTGCCTTCCATTTTCCATCTTATGTACTTTACTACAAAGTCTCTCCCAGGAAACTGAGACCCAGAAAGCTTTTTCAAAGGTTGAAAGAAAAGCTTACATCTCCAGACATCCTTCTGGCATAATAATGAATTTTGATCCATTGTTCCTGTTCTGTCACAATAAATTAATTTTATTGAGCACTTTTGGAGAGCCCAGAAATGAATGTTAGCTCTCCCATACGTCCTGGACTATAACCACGCTCCCTCTTCACTGAGCGCACGGTTACTTCTTTTGGTGGTGCCTGACAGACCCCGCCTGCCCCTGCCTCTGTAACCCTTGTTTTAAAGCCAGGAGTTCAGAAAGGCACGTGTGGCACCAAATCAGCGTGCTTCAGCCTCCATCTCCCAAGGATGAGAGAGGCCCAGCTTCAGGACAGAGCGGATGGGGTCCCACCTGGGGCATCCTTCCTTTTGGGAGGTTTTTTCTTTAGAGTGTTTCCTCTTAAAACAAAAACAAACACACAAAGTTCCAACCATGAGGTACCTGCGTCTTCATGTCAGCCACAGACTCCTCTTCCCTTTGCTGGGTCTCCCTATGTGAAAAGGGGTATGTGACCACCCGTTAAAACACTGCCTTCTGGCTTTGGTCCATGGCCCCTCCTGAGCCACCCAGCCCCGGCACCCCCAGCTCAGCCACATCCCTGTCGCACCCTGAGTGCGGCTGGGAAATCCTCTCTCAGCCCGGGCCGTAGCTCAGCGTCTTGAGAAATTACACTCATGTCTATGGGGCACCAATCTTCTGGGGTTTGTATTTCTGTAAACAGAAGAGAGAGCAGGGAATCAGAGCAAGGGGTTTAGGTTTTGTTGCTGTGTTTCTGCACCTGAACAAGCACCACAGTCAGGAGAGGTGTTGGGAACCTCAGCCTGCAGGGAGCTCGCTGGCACCCCTGGGCATGAGCCAAAGGACGGGCACTCGCTCATGGTTTATTTATCCTCCTTTCTCTGCTACACACCGTCCGGTAACACGGGATTCAGAAACACTGCCCAGTGTTCAGAAGGGCAGCACAGAGATGTTTTTAGCTGTTTTGAAAGGCAGATGCTTTAATGTGAAGACTGTTCTGCTCACATGTATATGCTTTTGCAGAAAAGAGTCAATATTACAAGAAAAGTAATTTGGACACTGATGAAATCAATAAGCACTATGGCTCACATCAGAAGTTTGTATAGAGTAATATCCCCTGGAATCAATGCCCGTTGCAGGATACAACCGTTTATAATTTCGCTCTGATGTTGCAATGATCCACTGCAAGGTTGAGAATAAAGGATGTCAGAGGCTGTAAATAGAGTGAAGTGAATCAGATCACCTTTAGTTTAACTAGTACCTATCCTTACTTGAAAACTATTACCTTTATTTTTTGCAATTTACTGACCTCAAACTATAGTTTCCCAAGCCCTCATATCTTAGAGCTCAGCTTCTTTTCTGAAAAACCTTCAATTGAGAGTGTCATGTTGAACAAGACATGAACCTGAAGTAATTCTGAAGACTGGAAAACAAACTTAGACTCAAAATACTCTGTTTCTACACAGCCAGGAATGAAAGCCCATCATTTTTCTCATATGGGGGTATTTTTCAAACACTGTCCTTAGTCTCTTGTTCGTCCTGCTCTGTGGATAATAAAACCAGAAGACGTATTTCAGTCACCGCTCAGTGAGACAGTATGTGAGCCAACAAGCCCCATCCCCTGCTGTTTGAGCCAACCCTCTCAGAGTCTGGTGTCTGCAATGGGGGCTGTAATTTTGGTTGACAAATGCAGAGATTTCAGCTGGAGCCCTGCTAGGTATTCAAGACTATAAGGAAGAGATAATCTATCAATCTTTTCATAGCTTACCTTCACTTCAAAAGCTGCAGGTGTCCTAGAAGTACCAACATCTATTGACCCACCTCCTCACCTTCTCTTGGGTTGTCACAGGACTTTTATTCTCTTAATGTAAAGTAGATGCCTTCCAAACCTGCTGTGTTCTCTCTCTTTAGTCAAGCTTTGCGGTTTTTGTCCTCGTGATGACAGTGTAGGTGCTCACCCTGGTTTTTAGCCACCATAATTCCAGTTGGAAGTCACGTAGAGTTGTATGTTGTTGGCTAGCTGCCTTCTGCAAAAGGGCTCATACTTGCTACACTGGCATGACAAGGAGAGTCTTTCTACAGCCAGCTCTGAGCACAAGTAGATAAAAGTATGTGTATACAGGGAGGGAACACTGCAGTTCTGACTGCTGTGTGCTGTCAAATGTGTCTGATGCAGTAAAATGACACATGGTTTTCTGTGCACAATATCATATGAAGACGAAGAGGAGCAGGAAATAAATGCATTCAAAAGGCATTTATGGAGCCACAGAAGCAAAAGCCCACATACGGATAAATACGTATATAGGTGTTTACTCAGTGCTTGGGTAATTAACGAATCCCCTTAGCAAGTCCCTCCGTAGCATGGTGCACAGAGCTGCTTGTGTGCTGAGAGATCAAAGAGAGGCTGAGGAAAGCTACATAGAACAGTGACGTCGGGAGGGACCTCCAAGATCGTCCAGTCCAAACCCTTCCCCGATGTTGGACTGACTTCAAAATGAAATGCCTGTATGAAATCTAGTAATAGTACACAAAGCTGGCTTCAAACCTTATCTCTGGCAGAATATTTCATTTCATATGGCAAAACCCCCAGTAGATTAGACTGAGCCCCTTACAAAACACAGAAGAGGAGACACTTTGGACCATATTCAATTTTGGTCATTTTGATTGACAGAACTTCAATCCTTTCCTTGTCTATCCCTCCGTAAAGAAGCACTGCAGAAGAAGAAGGGCTGCTGCCAGCAGCTTTAATTTCAAGTTCCACAGCCCAGTCAAAAGCCATGAAATGGGGACTGGTGTTAGGAGAAAGAGAGATTTTCAAGATTAAGGTTTTCAAGACTGAGTAAGCCGCATTTGCAGTGCCACAGTGCTTAGAAAAGCAGTGGCCTCTCCTAAATGAGCAGGGGACGTGTCTGTCTTTGAGAGATGTAACCAAGAATGTCAAAGAAACTGATTTGATTTAATGCTCAGTGCCATTCGCTGGGGATTAAAAGGCTGAGAGGGGAAAAGGGATCACTCCTTTTTTTCTGCCTTTCTTGTACCTTTCTTGGTCCATTAAGCATCGGGCACATAAAAAGTAAAATAAGATTTTTTAAAAGGGATATCTAACAGATAAAGCTTATTATTCCCAAATGTTTTAGTTCCAGAAGAGCAAGCAAAATAAACATACAAATCTACCTTAATTTGTAGTGCTGTGTAAGATAACAGAGTTGGCAAAAAGAGAGCATTATCTACTCCAACACCTCCCGTGCTTTGTAACTGTTTGCTCTTTTTCTCTATACTTTTGGCAAAGCAAATGTAATTTGAATTATCTCTCCAGAATTAACATGTGCATTTAAGCTAAAACAAGTGCTGCCAAAGGGTATAATTGATCCGTATCACAGAGACCCACGATGGAAGAAAATTCAGAGATAAAGTGAGATGCTTCCAAACTGTGCATTGTATCCCCCTCTAGTGACCAGCCCGCACACAAACCTTGTAGGGCTGACCGGAGACTCCCCATCTGGAGATTTTCTGTCAGAGAAGTGATGGGTTTGGTTTCTTTTCAGTAAGGCATGAAGTTCATGTCATTATTCCTGGGAATAAACACTCCCCTCACTAAAATGGAAACCGGAATTCCCACTTTGACCAATCACGTTTGTGCGTTTTAGTGTTTCTTTTCTTAATTTTTCAGGAAATTAGTGCTTAGCAAATTGTGTTTCACTACATGAAACTCTCAGGAATAATGGCACAGGATTGTGCAGTCTGCTCCGCCGGTGGGCAGAGCTGGCTGCAGACCCGGCCAGACTCTCTGGACGTCTTTGCTCAAACTAGAACATTTATTGCCGCACGTCCGAGGTGCCCCGCTCTGTCCCCGTGCATTGAGCGCCTGGAAGCCCATGCATACCCACGCGAGCAGGCAGGCAGCGGGCTGGGCTGCTGCAGCCTCTTGAATGCACTGTGAGGGACGGGTTGGTGCTGCCTCCCCGTCCCACCAGCCTGTCTCCAGCACTGAGGTGCGGTGATTGCAGGTGCCCAAATGAACGGAACCAAACCCTGCCTGTCCCCTTGCCCTCCTGAGACTCCTTCTTCATTCGGGTGGTCACCCGGACTCGGGACCCCATCCTTCTCGCCCGGCCTCTTCCTGCAGAGAGATCAGGCTCACAGGAGAGCTGGCAGGAGGTCGGGTCAGTCAGAAGACAAGCAGAAAGCGGCGGGATGGTGACATCGCCTTTCTGTGTCCTTTACTGCCTTATTGCCCGGCTTACATCAAATGCCAGGGCGGTGGCCGGGAGTGGTACCCCAGTGCTTCTCGGGGGCTAGAAGCCAGGTTCTGTCTGATGCACCCCTCGTGTGCGGGGACACACTCTTCCGGCAGCTCTGGCTGTGTGACCAAGGAGAGAGCACAGCCACTCACTGGTGCCAGGAGGTTGTCCCAATCCTCAGCCTGGGCGATGGCTCAGCTGTGCTGTCGGGCTGTCCGCAGGTCTCCTCACAGAGACAAGGAGAGGGCAGAGGCTGCCAGGGGATGGGTGGATGACTGCAGGGACAGAGAGGGCAGCCGCATGTGCTCCTGCCTCTCCCAGCACCACAGCTTGCTCCACACAGCCTTGGAGACAGGGTGCAGGGAACAGGTACCAACGGCTGAGGATTCATGAGTTCAGAGGAGCCCATGCTTGAGCCCAGTGTGCGTTGGGTCATGGTGACTTCATAGGAATGTCTCACCACCTGGAGGGGAAGAAGATGCCCTCAGAAGAAGGTGCCCTCAGAAATCCAGAGTACCTTTCTGTAGGTAATGGCCACCCAACTGCTAAGTGATGCTGGAGAAGTGAGGCTCATGAGTTTCAATCAAGGTGCAATAACTGTAGTGACTTTAGAGGAGACCTTGTTTTAAGCTGTATATATTGCTCTGAGGAAGAAATCCTTCCCTCCTCCTTGAAAACATAAGTTGGGTACCCGTCGTAGATGCCAGCCACCTTGGAGCCCAGCTCGCATGTCCGCTTCCCCGCTGCAGGGGCTGGAATAGTGCCACAGCTCCCCACACTGGCATTCTCCAACTGCCGAGGTATGTGCCGGCAGAGACCATTGATCCTGGGACTGCTTCCAATCCCCTGATATATTAATTGAACTGAACTCTCCCTGGAAATGCCAAATACATAGTGATGGCATTTTCCCACCCTAAGGTCCTACACAGCGGGAACTTCTTATTTCCATTCTGCTTAAGCAGTAAAGTTTACAGAGACTCACCCTCAATCTTTTAATTTCTATCAGCACATATTGTTTCAAACATTAATTTTCAAGTCAAGAGAAGGCATTTCTAAACTCCAAGCCCATGTGAGAGGTTCCCAAGCTCGTTGCAGGTGAGCTGGTACCGCTGTACCAAACACACAGCCCTGCATGAGATACTTTTCTGACCTGTATCATCCACTCTTTCATCTCTTCGGTCCAAGTCCGGGAATAAAGTGCCCCCAAATGAGAATTCATTGTTTTCCAAGGGTAATGCTCTTTTTTTCTCGTTTGAAGCTATCAAGGTGAAAATGTGTAATAAATTCCCACTTTGTTCCTATCTAATCTGAATATCTTCCTTTTCACAGTTTCAGTGTTAGAAATACCATGGTTTGGTGTGGTGTGGTTTGCTGTGGTTTAGTGTGGTTTGCAGCTCTCCTGCCCACCTGCTCACAAGATGGCACTTTTGTAAAATGGATAAAAAATATTTTTAGTCTTATGTAGAAATCTTTTTGTAGTTGTTTTGATCATACTTGGAAGCTTATTGTTTAAAATGCTCTAATTTATAGAATGGATGCATGGACAGATTTCCTCCCAGACATTTTCTGTATCCTTCACAGTCTTTGAACAAATAATATGTAAATAAAGCTGAATTTTCTTCACATTACCTTCACTAAATGGGTTTAAACCACCACACAAATCTCATAATTCACCTCTCTGGTTCTAGTAGTTTTAGGACAAATCCAGTAGATTTAACTTTAAGCCTCCAAATATCTCTGCTGACAGCGTAAGGTGAAGTTCCGGTTATCCAGTCCTGTAAATTCCCTGAGACCTGCAGTTGCTATGGTTTCAGAGATTCCACAGAAATCAAAACACTTTGATAGGTGTCAGTACAAGTAATTATCTTTGATAAACAATTTCTCTGATCTGTAGGTGTCCTGCCAGAGGTTGCCCCATACAGGTGCTGACCAAACAGGATTTTTCCTGAGTTTATTCCTTTCTTCCTGACTCCAGAAGCCGTCTGGGGCAAAGATGAAGAGTTTATACTGAAATAAAAATCTAATGTATACGTCTGACCTGAATATCGCGTTTTCCTGGGCGTTCTCACTGTCTGCAGCTGGGTTGGAGACGTGCCCGTGAGCCTGCCCCGGCTGCAGCACACCTGAACCCGGGTGTTTCCCACGCTGCAGCCCCAGTGCCGGGGTGGGCAGGGGCTCCGCTCCCCACGGGGCACCAGCCGCCCCACACACCGTTTCTCGCAGAGCCCCTCAGCCGGACCCCGCTGGCTCTGGGAGGCCTTAGCAGAAGAGACGCTGCAGAGGGAGGGAAGGCAGGGCTGAAATCCCACCTCTGGCCACTGACTGATCTCCACCAGTGCCAGCGGGAAGCAGCTCTCACCCTGGGTGCTGAGACAAGCTACAGGGTGAATGACGCGCCTTCTTTCCAGAAACAAAGGCAGATATTGTAAGAAATTAAGTACCTTTGTCTCATGAATGTAACGTTTGCATTATTAAGCATGGTTATTAAATTGAATGGGACTTACCATTGCATCCTCATTTTTTTCCACCAGCGTGATGGATTTCTTATGGCTTCTGGTGATCCATTCTATATGGACTCTTCAGATCTGCCCCTGCCCTTCGGCATAAATTAGGAATTACCCCTATGAATTTACGCTTATGCCAGCCCTAAAAGAGAAAAGAATCAGTTCATGGAATTTTATGTGAAGGCCATCACTGTGTTTGTATTCAAATGCCATCTTTTTCACTTCATTATGGTGATTGAGTGCACATATTGAATAAAGCCATTATACTTGATCTGTAACTAATTACAGGAATTGTTTTGCTCTAGTATTGACTAGAAACTGACATTTTCATTTGTGGAGCTGTTGGGTTTGCCTTCTCAGAGTTCATCTGTGCTTTATAACAATAAATATGAGCTGTAGCTAAAAGTGGGTTATCTATAGACATTTATCTACTTAAGCAGGTGATTTGAACTCCTCCGGATTTTAGCTATGAACAAAAAACTGTAAAATTTTCTCCATATTTAAGACACTATTAAACAATCACATATAATTATTTTCTTCCCCAGTCACAATATTCTCCTGTATGAGGATGGCCATGCAGTTGTTGCTGATTTCGGAGGTAAGGAGTTTTTACCAAACATTTGTAAATTAATCTCAGATTCTCTAAAAATGAACTCGTGCTGACTGAGGAAGCACTAAGGAGGTTGCTCCTTATTTTGTTGTGATGAGAGGACACAAAAGGCTTCAGGGATGAGAATGCCCCTGGATTTGTCTCACCCGAGTTGGGAGGCGAGCGGAGCAGCTCACTGCTCGTCTGAGAAGGAAGCCCATTGTTCTGGAAAACACATCCTTGCTGGAAAACAACTGTCACAGTTCTCCTGGACTCTCAAATCCCCAGAATTATTTAAAAAACAACAAAAAAAAACCTTTATACAAAAGTCTTGGTAATAGGGTGGGTATCTGTATTGGCTTGACAGTAATTTATTTTTTTTTGTTCTGTGTGTTTCAGAATCTAGATTTTTGCAGTCCCTGGATGAAGACAATATGACAAAACAACCTGGGGTTTGTCTCCTGTTTTGTTCCACATTATTAGTATAAAACATACAGGCAGACTCAGTTTAGGAGAAAATGACGTTAGAAACATTTTTGTTGGAAAAGATGACCCCGTACAGTATTTTATCTCTCTTTATGCTTGTTTGTGGTTTTTTTCTTTTTCCTTTAAGCTTATTAGCAGAGATGAGTGAATATATATCCAGAACAGAAAATGATGCCTTATAAAGTTGTCTTTGGAGCTGTATTGCTCCCGAAGTCCTTAGCATAGTGTGATTTTTTTCAATCCAGCCTTCCCTACTCACATCCCCATGTTTCTGGCAGGTGGTTCCTGTTTCTAACAGGGAATTAGTCACCTGGCACTGCTTTTCTTTCAGAGTTCTTCTCTCCTTTACAAGGCTGCTGCTCACAGAATCAGCCTTACAAGACAGTGTTGTTTCTTATTCAGTTTTAGTCCAGACGCACCCTGTGTGTCACTCGTGGCTGTGAGAGTTTGCACCCTCAGAATGACTGACTGTGGGACAGACGGGTGCAGCTGAAACCAGGGCTTGGCAATCACCTTTTTAATCAATTGTCATATGCAATGCCTGTGAGAGGAGGGAGCCCTGGGTCCTGCCGGGGTCTGGTGGTATCTCACTGAGAAGGGCTGCCTTGCAGAGAACGTAGATTAAGTTAGTGAGGGTCAGGGAACCCACAAAATCCCCTGAACTCCTGGCTCCAGCGAGAGGCATCACTGGTGGAACAGCCTCAGAACTGGGATTCTGCAGCCAGCGGCGAGAGCCCAAGAGAGAGGGCACCAAGCCCATGCAGTTTTCCATCTACCCGCTGAAGCCGTAGTTAACTGGTGTTACTGGGCAGGCTCAGACCTCATGGTGCGGACTCCAGGCACAGAGCTGAGTGTTCTGCTCTTCTTCCAGCACCGCTCCCGTGTCTGAAGGTCGGTCTGGCTGCAGGGGCTGAGACAGCTGCTCTTCTGATGCTAGTACCTACCAGGAGCGAGGGTGTGCTGCCTGGATTTTGCCAGGGAGGGGGAAATTTTTCCTGGCAAATTTACCAGCTACTTTATGGGGCAATGGAGGCAAGGAAACAAGAAAAGAAAGGAAAACAAGGTGCTTATGTGAGGAAGTAAACACTGTATTAACGTATTGGTGTTTCCTGATGCACAGAACCTGCGCTGGATGGCCCCGGAGGTGTTCACCCAGTGCACCAGGTACACCATAAAAGCCGATGTTTTCAGCTACGCTCTGTGCCTCTGGGAGCTCTTAACAGGTGAAATTCCATTTGCTCACCTGAAGCCAGGTAAGATGCTCCATGAACTGATATTTCAATTCCTCTGAACTAGAGAAGTAGCTACATTGTGTACTATTAACCAATATTTTACCGCAGTTTCCTGTTAAGTGCTAAGGTTATGCATTCAGTGAAAAGCACAGGGTTATCCCACTATATATATATATATATCCTTGTTTACAGCTAGTTCTTGGTCTCTGCAGTACCTCAGACTGTTCTCCTTGTGATCTATTTGTGCACAAATAAGACATTGATTGTGCATTTCTGATTGATGTTTATATTCTGTGAAAAGCACCTTTGAGGGTGTTGTGTGTTTTATAACCTATGTAAAAGTCCCACATCTAAGATATCTGTTCAGACAATTACTAGTCAGTGAAATACAAATCCCATATTCTTCTCAAAGTACATATTTCAAGATGAGGGATTTGCTTTATGAAAATTGTGTATGTTACCTGCAGAACTCTAATTATGCATGGCTGATGGTTTTTTGGGTTTATGGCTCTCCTTGTGCAGGCTTAGAGGTCCAGGAAGCAATTCTGGTGAAGTTCATTCAAATAATTAGGTGTTAAAAAGAAAGTATTATTATAAAATATGATGATAATGAAAACCAGGTGTCATCTATCGAAATAGAAGTAGTCACCCCATTAAAAGCAATTTCCCGTTCTCTGCTGCATCCAGTACAGTATCCGATGGCACAAGGGTGTGCTCTGCGCTCAATGAGACACCCGGTCACCAGATTTCTACTTGATGAATAGGATTAAACATTTTTATAGGTATTGAATCAAAGTCACTACTTAATTTATCAAATAGAGCACCTATTAAACCAGGTGTGTTCCCCAATTAAATCACTTCATCATTAAGTCAAAGAACCTTCAATTAACATTCTGCAGTTACTACGGTCGTTCCCTGATCCATAAACAAGAAGAAATTGAAATAACATTTTTGCAGGTAGGTCGTCATTGATTCCTCTAATGGTTTACAGTTGCTCTGACCCAGAAGAGAGGCAGGATCTGACCAACCAGTCAATCCAGAAAATACTGGGAGGTTCAAGGATGGCATGTAACAGAGCTGGAAAGCTTCACTAAGTTCAGAGTTTTGGGGAACACCCAAACTCTTTTTCATTTTGCTCATTTTTGAGGAGAATGAACTCTTGTCATTCACTTCAGCCTTTCTAAACAGTTACATTCTTTACAGATACAATTTTTTAGCTGAAGAAAAACCCTACTGGCAGTGAAAGGAGAGCCCAAACCATGGTGACACAAACAAACTTTGTGAAGTGTTACAGAACTATAGAGAGGCACACTGTGTGCTTTTCCCTTTCTGTTTCTAAGCCTGACCCCATTACACCAGTGGAACAAATCCTGTTAACTTTGGTAAGATGAGATTTTTTCCAATAGCTAAATATCACTTGCATTACCTTTGGCAGAAAAAAATGGAGCACTTTCCAATTCTATCTTAATCTGATTTGCATTTGCCCTCTTTTCATAGTGTCTCTAGGAGAAATATGAACCCAGCAGTGTCTGAGTCAGGGCTGCAAAACCTGGCTGGACTGGAGTCACAACTGGGCAAACTGTGTTTGTCCCCCCTGTCCCCATGCAGTCACAGTATCACAGGATTTATCTGATACCAACATTCTGAAACACCGTTACGCAGACAAAAGCTGCAATGAGGACAGACAGTGGCTGAAGTTAATCTATTCTTATGATGAATACTGTGATGAGAATGTGATATGGTTAAAAAAACTAGACCATTCTTATTATAATCTCCTGGTTGCAATCTTACAGCTCCCTGCGTATCCCATGTGCTCTGATCACATCATTTTAAAGTGTCAGGCAAACAAAGGGTTTTACTCAGCTTTTGGTAGGAGTTCAAAATGCATTTGTTTTGACTTGAAAAACTTTTACTCAAAAGGAATGAGAGGAATTAACCGTGTATGTGGATTCATTGAACGTGTAAACCTAATTAGGAAACCTCTCTGGCAGTTTTGTCTCAGTCACTAGTGGGTTGCACTTACAAAAATGCCCTCACTAGGTTTTTATTAAAGAAACACTAGAATTAATTTTTGTCTTAGATTGTAACAGAACTGGCCATGGGTTATTGTGAGAGGCTGTTACCATTTTATCTGCAACTGGAATAACTGGTCCCCCTGGCTTAATAATGAGGATAATACATTTTTTTTTAAAGTGAGTTGAACGTTAACTCATTTTTGCCCCCAAAGGCCTTTTTTTGTTGTTTGTTTTTTAGGGTTTAAGCTAAATTAGGTTGTCTTCACTCGTGCTGTGTCTTAACAGCAGTGTGATTGCACTCAGCCTTAGCTGCCTTTACAGCCAGCATGAGGTGGGAACCCTCTTTTAAGCGCAGGTCTGACGGTTCCACCTTTCCGTCCCACACCGCCGGGTGTATTTCAGTGTGACCAGGCTGTGTTCCCCGGTGGCTGTGTGTGTCTAACGGGTGTCGTGGGCTGTTCTCTCGCAGCGGCGGCGGCAGCAGACATGGCCTACCACCACGTGCGCCCACCCATCGGCTACTCCATCCCCAAGCCCATCTCTGCCCTGCTGATGAGGGGCTGGAACGCCTGTCCCGAGGTGAGTGTCCCCCCCATGCACCCCCAGAACGGGCTCTCTGCTCTGGCCAAGCACCGCTCTGGGTCACAGCACTCCCCGAAACCTCAGGCTCTGAGGTATGTGCCGTTGTGGAAACCCCTGAGACAGACAGGGGTGTATGGCAAGAAACACAGAGGAGGTGGTGAGTTGAGGAGGAAAGTAAATTAACATTTCTCCATCCAATGAAACTTTAAGTGATTATGACACTTTGATTATGACCTGAGTTATTATTGAGTAAGTAGAAAAATATTTCCTGCTCTCAGGCTTTTGTAGGTGTATTCTGCAAATTCTTGATTTTTTTTTTTCCATGAGGAAAAAAAAAACTATCCATACCATCTCAAAGAGGACTCCAGTTACCCTGGAAGCGTATACACTTCTGACCACTTCTGCACCATGCCCTGAGGCTGTTCCCCAATACACTAGTAGGACACGAGTGCAGGAGGTGTGTAGAAGACACCCTGGTGCTCTGGTGTTTCTGGCACATTGCTGCTGTCCCTGCTCTGGGAACAGCTGGGGTAGGTCTGAGTGTGTCGTGGTGTGAGCAGGTACCTGTGTTTTATGAGGGAAAGAAGACCAGAAAACCCAGTGAGTGATGGGAGTTTAAGACAAAATTTAATAGATACAGGTATAAAAAAAGGTTTTGTACTTTCTGTCAAGTGAATAGTAATACGCCAAGCACAGAACTGTCTTAAGTATTGCAATTTGTACGTTACAGAGAGCAGAGATGGTTTTGAGAGCTGTAAATGTAAACCTTTACACTAAATTAAATTCATGCTGTGTGTTCCAGGTCATAAACATGACTCGGTCAGTGAACTTTTCCTGGGTTGTCTCCCTCTCATTCCCATTCTATGTTGTTCTGTTTGGCTCTGACACCACCAGATGCGGTTCCTGTCTGATTCTCCCCGTTACCAAAACCACTACTCCGTTAATCCAGTAACGTTATTTTAACTGAATTACCTTTAATTTTTTCCAGTACTTTAACCAAAAACTATTTTATGGTTTGGACTTGTTGAAATATCCCACCACAATGACACTAATAGCTTTCGGGAAAGCTGGGCCAGTTTGTCTGTAGTTTTGAAGAAAGAAAAAGAGCACTGTCATGATGGGTTTTTCCTCGCTTTCCTTTGCCTCCGAAGGTGAAGCATCAGCGTGTTCCGCAGATGGTGTGTACCTGTCGCTTCTGTAGTGGAGCTTTCAGCTTCATTTATTCTGCAAAGATTTAAAGGCACCTCATTTTCTGCCTCAAAACTACCATCTCCCAGTTCTGGTGACAAAGCCTCTTCGCGTTCTTCCAGTGGCATTTCAGCTTCCTTGAGTGCATTCTTGTCTTGATAAGGCTGACTGTTTCTAAAGCCTGGCAGATCCTGCGTGTCTCGTGTGTGCACAGCACTGCTGACATGAGAGCTGCTGTCACTGCCAGCTGACATGTTCCCAGTTTCTGTAGGGCTGAGGATACTGGCTGTACTAAGTGTAACTTGGCACCTTCTTTATAGCGTTGGTATTTTTTGCTCTTCGCATTGTCCAAAATTTGTCACACATTTCCTGGTTTGGTACCAGAGACTATTTGTGTGTCTGAAAAATATGTTTTCAACTTCAATTAATTTTCCTGAAGCGGCATTGTATTTCCTCTTTGCTCTAGTTTTGCTCCATCTTCTCCAGTGTTAGCAGTCCTCTTCAGCTTGTCTGCAATACCAGTTTCTTCCTTTGACTTCCAGTTGACAGCCAGTTAACCAGAACACTTAAGTGTAAGCTTGGGGACTCTGACAGGGAAGAGTGTTCATTTGTGCTGAAATTGTACCGTTCTTTGCAGAAACCTGGGCCGCAGCAGCTGAATCACAGGAATTAGAACAGGTCTCCTCGTGGATGTTTTCATGTGCTTCCCAAATGCTTGACGTTTCTACTGTAGTTAGGTTTTTGCTCTGGACTTTGCATTCCTGGCTTTGTCTGAAGTATTGTACTGTATTTTCAAAAACTAGTCCTCGCTCTCTACCCAATTCCGTGCTAGGATTTATTCTCCTGAGTTCGTTGCCACTCCTGTCTCATTAGCAAGACCTGAGGAAGATCTGGCGTTCTCTCCTTTGTTAAATGTCTCTGCACATGTCACCCATCACACAGCCTTCATTTCCCTCTGCGGGAAACAAACCCTGTAACTCAGGATCAAAAGGACAGAGAGTTCTTACAGTCTCGGGGCGTGAGGACAGAGGTGTTTCTGCTCCTTAGGGCGCCAGCCTTGGGGACTCTTCATCCTTCTTGTGTGGGAAATATTGCGGGAAGGACAATAAACACCAGCTGCTGGAACGCTACAGACTCCAGACAATTTTCTAGCATCTAACAATATTTATTGTCTTAAAAGAAGCTGAGAAAACAACTGTTGGGCTCCAAGATGGGCTGTCATGTTTTGTCTTGCTTCCCAGCAGCCTTTGGCTAGGCACAGACCACGCCTGACCGTGGTGAGCCTGAGAGCTCAGGGCTCTGGCTGCAGGCAGCGCTGCGGCTGCAGGCATCACTAAGATGGAAGGGGGGAATGTTGGGGGACGGCGTTTGGCCGCTGCACAGAGCTGAGGGCCAGCTCGCAGGAACAAGGGTTCCTGCACCTCAGCGGGAGAGGGACGCGCAGGTGACAAGTGTCACGTGTTACCTGGGATCTGAGTAGTGAAAGCCCTGCGGCCATCCCGAGAAGCTACAAGATGTGACAGTGACAGCTCCGAGCTGCGAGCTCTGAGCAGGGAAACCACCAGCCCCTTTTCTTCAGCCCGCGGGGTCTTCCCTTTCCCTGGAATTGCTCCTTGTGTCTACGCACCACTCACCCAGGGTGGCTCCTTCTTGTCAGCTGCATCACTGCTAATCCTAAAATGGGCCTCCCCTATTCCAGGCATCTAAACTCTTTAAGGGTCTTCCTATTATTTCAGTTTTCCCCCTGTATGATGTGGAATTTAATCTTCAGAGGCTTAAAATAGTGAATGCAAACGAATATTTTTTTTTCCCCGCTGACACCTTGGGAATTTTCATGCGGGACTCTGATTAATGCTGATAACAACACTCCTCAGATATGTGTTACAATTAATGAACCCCGCTTCAGAACTGTGCTGTGGATTTCAAAAATGTGTGTTGCCTCTGCTGTAATTACTGCCTTTTGGAGCCCAGCAACGTCTGCAGGATGGGAGGCTGAGTTAACGAGCAGTTATTGCAGCAGGTTGTTGCTGCAGCACCTTTCTCACACGCTGCAACTGTGATGGGTTTTTCATGATTGGAGAAGTCCATCTGTTTATCCCAACTAATGCAACAACAGCAGCGTTAAAGAAAATAAATTATACAAGTGTTCCCTTCTGAGATTATAAAATGGTGGTTAAAGAAAGATTGTTTTATGTTGGCTTTTGCCGTCTGCTGTTATTTCTGTGCTAAAGCGAGCATGAACTAACTAAAGCAAGGTTGCAAAAACCCCGCTATCCTGCAGCCTTCAGGGCCACCGCAGGATTTAATGGTGCCTGAGACCATCCATGGCAGAGGGACAGCAGTGACCCTCCCCAGACTAGCCTTTGTCATACGCCTCTGTCTTTATACTGAGTGCTGAGTATTCCAAAGCAGGGAGGATAACCAGCACTTTCCTGGCCCTGTGTCCCAGCTGTGTCTCCCAACCAGACGGGTTATGCACAGACCTGTGATTTGCACACGAAGATGTGGATATTGGGGGGTGAGGGCTCCTGCGCTGGCCGAGGCGAGTCGGGGCCCTCTTACTGACAGTGTTGCTGCTCTGGCACTTGCAGGGCATAAGAATGGTGGGTTTGTTTGTAACTCCTGGGCTTTCGCTGTTCCTTGGTGATGGAAAATAGAAAGCAGGCAGATGAATGTCATCTCTGTGAAGCATTCCTCGCAGAGGACCATGGAGGTGGGCAGGTCCTTTCTATGCTCTGTGTGTCAGCCGGACAAGGGACCCCCATCTGCTCTATAAAGCCACCTTTGCTTATGCTGCTGCATCAACTGCACCGGTGTTCTTGGACATGGCTCTGACTTGTTTGAGAGGTCAAGAAATACACTCCAGAGACTGGAAATTCACTTTGCTTAGAAAATGTTCCACAATGTGGGTTGGCTGCTTTAGGAAACGCTTTGCAGGGGGAGGCGTTGGGTTTGGAAACTTTGGTTGCTTGGCTTTCTGGTGCTATTCTGGCATTGGAGGTTTTTGTTTAACAAAATGGAAATTTCATTTCTGATGAATGGGAGCAGATTTTTGGAACCTGTGTAATTTTCTGGTGTTACAGGAGCCTTGTTTCATTGAATTTCCTGCTGGAAACATAGTCCTGGATTTGTGCCCTGGAGTCCTTTTTCTAGTCAGCCTGGCTTAGAAAAAGAGGTCATTGTGTGCCTAAACTGTCCTTGTCCTGGATACCTGAGAGTTTCTTGCCTGGTTTGGGGAACTAACACACGATTAAGTGCTCCTCGGTGGGACTTTGGGCAGCTGATGACTGTGGGGAGCTTTGCCCCCCCACGGTATTCCTTGCTGGGGGTGTACGCAGTACATCGGTGTGAGACTTGCGGATAAAATGTATTTGCAGCGCAGGGAGTAGCTAGTTCATTTCATTGTTAGTTTATTTATTGTTATGTTTCCTGGGTTCTTGAATATGCTCTTGTCTTTGCACTTTGTAAGCTAATGTTAGGGCACGAGGGGTGAGGGGAGGGTTTGGTTTATTTTCCATGTAGCTGTAAAGTAGCTGCTAATAATCATCAGCATGTAACTCACATTCTGTTCAAATTTATTAATAAGATGTCATAGTAAATTGTTGACTTAGGCAAGCACTATGTAATGGATATAGTCACTGTATCTTGTTAGCATTTCCACAGCTCATTTAGCCTCAATAAAAAGAGACCATCTTTTTAGAATCTTAATGCACTTTGTTACTCATCAGCATCACTGCCACATCACTTAATCCTGCTAATGTTTTAGAGCTGCATGTAGAATCATAAGGCAATTGATAGCTCAATAAGCCAGCAGATGGTTTGAACTTCGCACAAGTGGTGGCAAAAACTTATTAAACTGGGCTTTATTAAAGGCGTTTTGCTACCATTCTCGGTAACAAAGGGCTTGAGTTACTTCTGAGGGCCTTGGAATAGTTTCGGGAGGGCAGATTAAAATAAAGCAGCGTTATCCCCCTCTCGCCAGCATTCGCAGGGTTTGCTGTGCGAAACCGCGGATACCAATCTCCAGTTCTGCCATAAAGTCAGTGCAGAGATTAACAACAGGCCTTTCAGTTAGTTATCCTGTACGTACAACAGTCCTTGGCACAGGGGTGTCTCCTGAACAAACCTCTCGGGAGGGGGCACTGAGGGCTACTAGTGAGACACCAGAACAAGCAGAATGAGCAAAATAGCTAGAAGAAGCATCACCATATGGATATGCCATTTACAGCATCTCACTGTAAACGCATAAAGACAGACATTTACTTGTCAGAAGTTATTTGTTAGGGGAAAGTGGTGAATTTTGGGGCTCAATGAGTGTTCACAGGTCAGAATTCTCCAAGAGGTTTGCTCAGTTTAAATAATAAAAAAAGGCAGGAAATGTAGTATACCTGTCTGGATTTTGTGGGATGTCTATGCATTGCCTCCAGCTTTGGAAATTTATCCTTTTATTTGTCTTTAATTTCATTCAGAGTTCATCCCAGCTGAAAACTAGTTCCTACGTGTCATGTCGCTGTTGCTATTTATCAGGCACTTGAACATCTGTTTTCCGGAAACTTTTGACAGTGATTGTTTCCAAAGGCAAACGGATGCCTAGAAAATTAGACAGTGCCTCTTAAGCAGCATTTTTCATTAGCTATTTTAATTTGTAAGCTTTAATTGGAGTAATCTTATGACCTAGTCATTAGTACCTTACATCTAATTGTTACAGAAAAGAGAAGAATAATGCAGTTACAGTTGTCATACACACACCTCTTAGTGTCGTAGCGTCGTGCTGAGCTCGCAGCTCCCACCAGGTTCCCAAGCAGACTGAAAGCGATGCCATGAAACCCGGAGAAGGGGAAAGGGGGGGAGCTGTGAATCACCACGTACCTATGAGCCAGTTTAATCATAGAAGATAAGCCCCCCCAACTCTTTTTATAACACAGCTCTGCTTTCTCTATTGTGTCCACAGGGGAGACCAGAGTTTTCAGAAGTGGTCACCAAGTTAGAAGAATGCCTGTGCAACATTGAAGTAAGGATCTTATTGCCACCACGGGGTGTCCGTGCCTGCGCCACGGGTCGGGGGAACAGCAGCAGCTGGGGACAGCAGTGGCTTTGGAGCCTGCAGGAGCTGCCTGGTGCCATTGGTGGCCACCGCGCTGCCGACCCAAGGCCCTTGTCAGTGGCGGCGTGTAGGGGTGCTGGGATGAGGAGCAGGGACCAGGCACTGCTGGGAGCTCAGAGACTCAGGGAGGGAGGCTGAAGAGACCATGACCAGGGCTGTGGGGACCCACGTCGCAGTGCCCCTGGGCAGAAGCTTTTACTCCCATCCATCCCATGCAAGGCTGCTGCTTTTGAAAGAAGACAAGACAAACTGGCCAAATCCCTGGGAGAAGGGTAAAAAGAGAACACATGAGAAGGATAAATGCAAAGGCAGTTCCTGCTTAGGCCTGTGTCTGTGACACAGACGGATGACACAGCCTTCAGCCTGGTGTAGGACAAGTGGTCAAACAGAAAATAAATGATTCAGGGCTGCAGTCCCTGAAATTACATTTTCTCTGTGTGTTTGTGTGTGTATGCATGTAAGAGAAGGTAGAGAGTTTTCTCTCTCCACCTCCCTCCATTTTCTCTCTTCTCTTCTCTTCTCAGTGAATCATTTCTGCTCCTTTCCATCATCTCTGAAAGTAGGAGTGGCAGGGCTTTTGTGTGCCAGCAGGTCTGGGTCCCTGCTGCTGGTTCCTGTGTCATGTGGCTGGTCTGTAGGTGCAAGCATACCTGTTGATGTGCTGGCCCCGTAGCCTGAATTCTGGCCCCGGGAATCTTGGACAGGATGGCTGCCATCGGGCAGCACTGACACCTCCCCGTACAGATGGGGAAGGTCCCGGCTGGTGGCTCCTGCCTGGAGGTGGTGACAGCTCCAGCTGCACAGCGAGTGCTCGTGAGCCAGATGACTCATGGCTGGGCTAGAGCATGTCTTCTGGAAAGCCATCCCCCCCAGCTTGAGCACCCCAGGCAGTGATGGATTGAGTGCTACATTTGGCAGGCAGCATCCAGTTCTCCTCGGCTGATCAAAGTCAGGAGGAACTGCTTTTTACAGCCAAACTACAAAGGAAACGTGGGGGACACAACTTAGGAGAAAGAGCTGAGGAAAGACTTGTAAATATGTAATAACGGTGCCGCCTTTTTTTTTTTTTTTTTAAATGCAGTTAATGTCACCCGCCTCCAGCAATAGCAGCGGTTCTCTGTCTCCCTCCTCATCCTCAGACTGCCTGGTTGCACGAGGAGGTCCTGGCCGCAGCCACGTTGCGGCGCTGCGAAGCCGGTTTGAATTGGAATATGCCTTGAATGCACGAGCTTACGCTGTCTGGTCCCAGAGGTAGGTGCCAGCCGTGGCAGGGACAGGGAGGGACTCAACAGCCCTGCCTGGGGCTGTGCAGCCCCCGAGCCTGCCCGACCAGGGGACGTGCCTGCAGGGGGAAGCGGCAGAAACACACCCCGGGGCTGAGCCAGGGCCAGCAGGGAAAGCCCTGCTGCAGCCTTGTCTTCCTTGTAGCCACCACAGCACGGGGTGTTTGGGTTTCCTGAATGCTGCAGAAGCCTTCCTGCTGCCAACACAACAGCTAAGCGTTGGCGTCCTCACTCTGAGTAACATAAAAAGAGTAGAAAACCAAGTGCTGCCGTGTAGGGGTTCTACACACGGTACCACGGCCTTATCACGTGAAACGGAAAACAAGGACTGCCACCCAAGGGGGTGGAGGTGAGTGGTCACTAGATGGATGTACCATCACCACCTGCCTGCAGGCCTGGGAAGGTCTGGGAAACACACTTCTATCAGAGTGTGTTTTTACTTTGAGAGATTTCACCAAGGAAAAGCTAAAGGACACATTTTTCATTGGAGGGAAAAAAAAAAAAAGAAAAAAACCAAACAGCATAGTCCAGTGTGTGGTATCAGTGCCAAGAGGGAAAGCCAGGTTAGACCGTGGGCAGCGTGTCATACCAAATGTGTTGGCTGGAGGTGCCGGGTGGCAGTGGGGCACGGAGCCTCAGGACCCCCCCTCCCAGCGTGGCCACCACTCACCTCTCACACAACTGCTCCTGTAGGCGCTTCTGCAAAATCATGCCGTTTCGGGGAGCTGACTCCTGCAGGAGGTTTCGTGCGTTTGACAGACCAGTTTGTTACAGCAGAGGCAGTGTCACCTCCACATGTTCCCTGAAAATAGAGACGGTTGTGTTGGTGTGTGGTGTCACAGCAGGAGGGCAGGATTTGCTGGCCCTCAAAAGGGGCCAGAGGTCCCTGGTGAGACCTACCCAGCGAGCTCCCCTCTCCCTGGGACAACCCAAACCCCGCAGAAACGGGTAGGTGTGTTTGCTGGCTCGCATCACCGGGTGGCTCCTTCTCGCTGCCAGAACAGCAGGCAGACCCGTCCTTGTGGCTGGGAGGAACAGGGCATGCGTGGGAAAGCCCAGCTGAAAATCCTTGAAACAAACAAATTTGGGAAGACAGGTCACACCGAAATGTCATTATGATTATTATTTAGGAGAAAGTTTGTTTCCTGTTACATTGTTACAAGTCACACTGTTACATTGTTACAGTGTTGTTACAAGTCACTGTTATGTTGTTACCAGCCTTGTGAGGAGCGGCTGAGGGAGCTGGGGGTGTTCAGCCTGGAGAAAAGGAGGCTGAGGGGAGACCTTCTCGCT
>JAOXNO010000004.1:34744386-34786971 GCA_028565335.1 Limnodromus scolopaceus
GGGCAGACGTGGTGCTGAGGGACATGGGTCAGTGGGGGTTTGGGCAGTGCTGGGCTGATGGTTGGACTCCATGACCTGAAAGGTCCCTTCCAACCTGGACGATTCTATGATTTTTATATATATATCCCCTTTATGGAGTGTATACCTTGTGTCTGACCAAGTGTCTGAAAACTATTTTCTGACATGCCCTCAGCTCCGTTCGATTCTCAGTATCAGTGGAGTTTATCTAAGGAGAGGGAGTTTTGTGGACAGGAAGAACACCCGGCTCCCTGCCCGCAAGAGCCTGTGATGGGGATAAAAGGTGGGGAGAGGCTCGTGACCCCAGAGAGCAGCTGCCACAGAAACACAAAGCAACTGAAGAGGTGCTGGCTTTTGATGTTGTGTTTCTCGGGTCTGGATTTTTAGTTTTTGGAGTTTTTAATCTTGATCTGTGATTAATGGAATGAAGTGGGCTGTGCTGCTGGCGGCCGATGGAGCAGCACCGGGAGAGAGCACCACCAGACAGGTGCATCCTTTGCGCCCATCACAAGCCCCCGGCAGCTCCCCGGGGAGGGCAGCAGGGGAGGGTGTCTGTGCCGAGAAGGGCAGGGACAGACAGACAGAAACGGGCTGTCCCAGCAGGTACAGAGGCAGAAGATACAACTGGCAAGTCCCTCTTCCTCAAGGACAAGGAAAAGCAGCTCAGCCTCACAGAGATTTGGGGGGGTCAGCACTTCTGGGGGTGTTCCCAACAGAGTCCATCCCAGAAATTTTGCATCATTCAAGTTATGATCATAGAAGAAGAACTCCTGACATTTTTTAAGGCAACGTCACATGTGGGTTCTCTATATTATCATACCATTAAATTTATATCTGAGGCAGCCTACCCTGCCACTTGGGAGACCTGGTTTTGGGGGCAAATCTAGCCATCTCCTGTCTCTGTCCTATGGAGAGTGAGAGTACCACGAAAATAAAACTGGTTCTCTTAATCTCTGCCAGAAGTGAGGTGCTCTTAGTCTAAACTTTACCCTTTAGCACCACTTAGCAGTGAGAAACAGCAATAGCAGAGCAAGCCCTGCGGTGGCGATGGGTCAGGAATATAACCAGCTGAACAGGGAGCTGGAATAGAGAAGCAAAATCAATCAATCTTTTGCCTGTTCAGGGCTCGTATGAAGAGGCAGAAGGCAAACACCTGCAGACAGGCACTGAAATCTTTCACATGAAAATACAGATCAGACCCAAAACATTCATCTGGCAAATGCGATATCCTATAAATTGGGTTGCTTTTGTCGTCCGCTGCTGGAGCAGGGCACTGAGGTCGGGATGAAGGCAATGCCAGCTAGACTCCTATTTTCTGTAAAGGACCAGATTTTGCTGTTGGGTTTAATAGATTTGCATGAAAGGAATAAGTAAGTGACACATCTAGGTTAGTGCAGGCACGGGAGGGAGAGAAAAGGGGCACTTGCAAGTGCCCATCTTGCCCTGTAACTCAGTGTTCCCAGTGCAGCGCTGGGGCTTGTTAGCCACCAAAATGGGCTCCTCTGTAGCTCCAGCTGTTGTTAAAAGGTAGATTCCTTATTCAAATGCTCTCCCACACAGTATAACAACGTTCAGATCTATAAATAGCACCCAGAAAGATTCACCCAGAAGCATAACACTCGACGAAAAGAGTCACCCTTTCCGTTCTGTGACCTCACACTTTAGAGGTTGAAAGGCTAGACTGATGAGTTTTGCCAGTGAAGATATTTGTCGAGTGGGTGAAGCTGGTGTCACGTTACTTCACAGTCAGTGGAACGCAGCAAACCCGATCCTGTTATGCGTCAAAACTGCACAAAGAGATCACCAGAGAGAATATCTTAGTGACTCCTCAATAGAAGCCAGAAGCCTCTGGCCACTCTGATAAGTTTAGTTAGTCTTGTGGTGACAGACCTTTGCTTTTTAATATATTGTGAGATAAATAATAACCACAGCATCTAATTAAGTTGATATAAAGTTCTTCGTACTGTGCCTTGTGCCTGCACCATGAGAAGTGCCAAAGTCCAAGTACCGTGGCTGGTGGCATTTTCAATTAAAAGGCTTCTCAGGGTTTGCACAAGCAGACGCGGTGAGGCAGGTCAAGCAAAGGCACAACACAAAGTGGTCTCTTCATGGAGTGTTTAAATGCAGCAGGGTCCTATTCAGTCCCCCCGGCAAGCATCAGACATGGCCAGGCATTAAATTAATAAATTAACTAAGGGCTAAATGAGAACAGTTTGGGCTTGTTGGTTTTGTGTGTGCTTGGTTTCTGTCTGCCTGTAATCTGTGAGGAGCCGGTAGAGGACAGTGACAGTTCCTTAGGATCAGGGGTAAACATCCTGTTGGCGGGACAGTGGTTTTGGTGAGTGATGGAAGGTAATTCAGTGATTCTCCTTGCCAGAGAAACTTATTTGCTGGAATCTGTTAGCAGTGATGCATAAATACATTACACTGATGCTGGATTGATGTCTACCATTGCTTCTAAAGTAGCAGCGGGCAAACAAGTGAGGAGCCCACACCAGTGTATCTGGGGGGAGTTACTTCGGGAATGGATGAAATGTGAGCATGCGTGTGATTCATGTCCTTGTTCCAGAACTTTTCCTTGATTTTTATTTACTGCAAATGCCAGTTGCTGGGCTGGGCATCAGGCTGACGTATTTGATGTTACTGCCTTTTCCTTCCAACTCTGTAGAAAAAGTTCTGATGGTCTGGAGATGTGGTTTTATCAGTCGTATCTAACCTGACACCCTCTGTCTAACTCACAGCACTGGGCAACACCCTTCTCAGGGTCTGTCTTTGGATGACATGAGGAGAAACTTCCAGTACCCACCAATCGACAAAAACGGTGAGTAAATGCAGAAATCTCAGTGTGTTTAACCAGTGCAGAGCTGCAGCCTCCCGAGGTACCAAAAAGTCCCATGAGAAAGCCAAGGCGGAGAGGAGGCTGCTGGTTTGGGTCAGCTGGCGCTGGCAAGGGCTCACCCTGTGCAGCTCTGGCTGTGTGCGTGTCCAGCTCCGGTGCTGGGATGGTCCTTCCTCTCTGCCTGCGTGGATCTGTCAATAAGGGGAAGGTGTGGCCTTATATCCCCAGGGCTGCTTCTGCAAAAAGCAGGCAAGACAGTCCTGTTTCTGGAGAACCAAAGGAGCATAGAATGACACAACACCCCTCGCACTCCTCTCAGAGGGCACTCCATTGCTCTGCTCCCCTCCAGCACAGGGATGTCCCAACTGCTGCTTCCTCCTGCCTCCCTGGATTTCTGCCCTGCCACATCCCAGTGTGAGTTTGTGCACAAACAGCTTTCTAGCATTTCCTAGCCCTTGTGTTTCCAGTCGTCCCCAGTAAACCTCTCTTGCCAAACCTCCTTTGCTCGGGGCTTGCTTTGCAGGCAGCTCCTCGGGAGCCTGTTTCTTGCCCACCCTTTTGAAACAGCTCAGGAACTCACCGGCTGTGTCTTTAGGGTTTCCCAAGCACAGAATAGTTACCAGCTTAGAGCAGGTTTTAGCCCAGTAGCATAATGTATAAATAAAACCTTAAAAGAAAGAGCGTATGAAAATGCCGTTGGCGCTCGGGCGGTATCAAGCAGAGCGGCCTCAGGCAGCTCGGGGAAACCTCTCCCTCTGGTGTGGATCTGAAGGCCAGACTCGGAGTTTCACCCTCGTGATGATCCTCGTTCGCACTGGGCTCGGCTGCTGCCCTGCCGGTGGGGAGCTGCTCCAGGCATCTGCCTCAGGGTAGGAGGTGTTACGCTCACGGAGCCTGCTGCTGTCCCCTGCCCCGGGGCCTTCTCGCTCCTCCCTGGCGTCTGCTCCCTCTTTCTGCCACTTTCCAACCTGTTGTGTCGCCGGGAGAATTCGGTGGTTTGTTCTGCCCTGGAGCACATACCAAAAGCTCATCGACTCATCCTCTGCCATTTTTCACTGCCCTCAGCGTGACTCTCCCTCTCTCATCTGGACTGAGCACACTGGGTGAGAAAAAGAGAAAACTTGGTCACATAACCATTTCCTGAGCACGTGCTGACAGGGGTGCGGATGTCACACAAGCGGTGAGGTAGTGGCCTTTGAAACTGAAAAAACCCCAAAGCCTTGCTGTTAGCGGTGGTGTGCGGGCTGCACAGCTGCAGAGAGCGGTTCCTCGGGGCACAGCTTTCATCGGCACCTGGAAGATTTGAGGAGGATGAAAATACGAACGAAACAGAAATGTGTAATGAACGCCTAGACCAGCCAGGCAGGACGGGGAGGGCTTCTCACGTCTGTATTAAAAAGGGACGGAAGGGAATGAAGGGCTGGGGGAGAAGAGACCCTCCACAGCGGCATTTAGGCTGCGGGGTTAAGGAGTGATTTCAGACTCCTCTCACAAGACCTCGGGATCTGTTTTCAAAGGTACCTGTTCCTTGCACCTGTTTCCAGGGAAGGGCCCCAGAGCCCGGGAGCGGGAGGGAGGTGTCCCCAGGCAGACCCCCACGGTGCTGGTCAGGACCCCGGCCGTGGTGCAGCCCAGACCGATCCCAGTCAAGGGCTGGCCCAGCTGAGCCTTGTGGCAACTCAGGTGACAAGGGGACAAGCCAGGGCGGAACAGAAGGGGTGGAGATCCTGGCTATTCACAACAGAGTGGAAAAGCTGCTCCTTGCCTCGTACCTCATTCCAGCAGCTTGTGCAGCCGGGAGCCGAGTCCTGCAGCGTCCCCAGGATGTGTATCTCGAGGAAGAGCATTGTCCCTTGTTCAAAGCTCTGGAGGTCCCCGTAGCACCCTGCAGCCACTGCTGTGGCTGTGTCCCAGGCTTCCAGGGCCAGGGGAGTGCTCCAGGACTGTTGTGCATCCCGGCACACCAGGAGAGAGAGCCCTGAGCCCTTCCATATTACAGTGCTTGGTCTAACGACTGTAAATATTTGCATTCTTTATTTATGCCACATAAACCAATTTCACTGCTGTCTCTACCCATTCATGTCCATTTTGATCTTTTTTCTTTCCATTTACTTTTTGCCTGATGTTTTCCATTAGCCTCGTTTGCGCTTGCAGTCTGTAAACAGTAAACACAGTCCCTGTTTCCCTTTCTCAGTAAAAGCCCCAAAAGCACCCTGCTCCCGTTCCTGCAAGAGCCTTTGCCACAGGGAACGATTTTCTTCACTGAGTGCATTTGGAAGTAGAGATTCTACAAACAAAGAGAGCCCTGACTTCTCCAGTGAGAGCAAAGGCCCTGCTCTGCCGGGGAGTGTCACAGAGTGTGAGTTACGCTCGGAACTCGAAGAGTGAGATCACTCTCGGAAGAGTGAGATCAGCGGCTGCGGATCCTCACAGCACGTGCTGCTCCTGCGACGTGCCCCGTCCCGGGCCCTCGATCCTCACGTACGCAGGGACACGCCATGGCTTTGGCCTCAGCGGTGACACGTGTCGGTACCAGGGCACAGCAGCGGGAGCGAGAGCACCCACAGCTACAGCCCAGCACCCTTAGGATATGGGCAGGATTCCCTCAAGGAAAAGCTTTGCTGCTGGATTCCAGAGCGCAGCGGGTCACGACTAGGAGATAAACCAAGGCTGCTTATGGATTGCATCTTAGGGGTGCCATGATCAGTACTGTCATAATTACGAGAGCCTTAATCTTGTGCAGCTGTGTATCTCCTGGGTTTGGCAACAGGAACTTGGCATTAGGAGCCTTGGCAACTAATTTGGCAACATTATATGTTACATATGTATATAATGTTATATATGTATATATACATATATATATACACACACATATATATATGTATATAATGTTATAAATGGCAACATTTTCTGACCCTTCTCCACCCCACCCTGAGCCCCAGAACGTTTCTGTGTTCTAGTTTCTCTGCTCTCGTGTTTCCCGAGCATCCCAGCACAAAGGCAGTTATCAAGAACTTTGTGTTGGCTCTGCTGGGTCGTTAACGAGTGCAGTGAAACAAGCGTGGGAGCAGCTGGCCGGTGACACCGTGGAAAGGGAGAGACGGTTCCTCTGGCCTTGAGCAGCCCATTGGAAACGTGGTGCCCACAAGAGCAGGGGCTTTCTGTTTCGTGGTGTCGAGGATTAAAATATTTTGAAAACACTTATCAGAAAGCTTATTTTTAGCTCTCTGAAGCTCTAGTTAAAGGACAAAAAGATATTTTTTAAATGTCAAACTTCCACTGTGTTACTAAAACTTTGAGATTTGTGGTTTTATGTCAGTCACCGAAGCTTCTTTGTGCTTGATTATTGTGGATTCATTCATGAGCGACGGGGGCTGTTTGCTTCCCATTGAAATGTCTCCTCAGCAGACGCCGTGGAATGGCCACCTGCAGCAGCAGAGAGGAGCCAGCGCGGTCTGTGCCTGTTTGTCCCGGGACCATACGCACATTGTTTTGTTGCCGGTGTCGGGAAGGGCGGGGGAAGCGCTGCTCATCAACCTCTCTCTGCACCCCCAGGCTACGTCTCGGACCCCATGAGCACCATGAGGTTCCACTCCTGCGGCAGCGGCGGCAGCTTTGAGGAGAGCAGCTGAGGGCTCTGACCCTCTGTCCGCGGGGACACCACCAGCCCGCGGTGACACCTCCCAGCCCGTCAGCCCAGAGCCCCGCACCATCCGGGGTCCCTGTCCTGAGCAGCCTCGGGTGTTGGTGGTGAATGTCCCCGTCACACGTTCTGCTCCAGCGTCTTCCCCATGACGCGTGAGAGGGCTGGGGGTTTGGTGGGGTGTGTCTGTTCTCTAACACAGTGAATGTCCATGAGGAGTGCTGTGCTTTCAGCTCGAGCATTAATAATCCAAAGAGATGAAAGTAAAAATGCGTCTGTCACAGTTTCAGAGCCCCAGGATGAGCTGCTCTTACCTTGGGCTGCACCGAGGCGTGGGTACCGAGCCCTCCCGGCCAGCGAGCTGCTGGCCCCGGTCCCATGGAGAAGAGGAGCAGCCTGTCCCTCCCCACCACCGTGGAGGTGATTCTGCTCCTTCTCCCAGCTTATGAACCAGCTCGGGCTTCTTTTCCAAGTTTTCTGCAGCCCCAGACACATCCTGTGTCTCCTTTTCTGCACCACAGGCTCGCACAGTGCCCAGGGACAGCCCACGGCTGCAGCTCTTCAGAGTCCTGACCTTTGGATGCTTTCCTGCTCAATGAGAATAAAGAGATGTTTGGGTGCCCGTCATAGTTGTGCTCTTCCGGACACTTGAGTTTTCTTATCCCCTTCCTTGTGTTGGTTTGTGCAATCGTTTTTCCCGAGTGTAAGCTTTCCCTCAGACATTTGCTTACAAAAGGCAACACAAGTACATCCGAAACACACTTAAAATATGCAGAATTGTGTCAAATACAACAATCTTAACACAGTGCAAAGTTGCATTTTTGACAACAAAACGGCAGCAGAGCGCCGTTGAGCCGGGGCTGAGCCAGAGGAGTGTCCTGGGCCGGCTTTGCAACAGTTACGGATCACTGGAAATTAAAAAAGAAAAATAAAGGGAGATAATGCTTCTTCTAGAAGCAATTACAGAGTTAATTGTGCTGTTATTTTCTGGGGGTCTTTTTTCAAATTGGCAAAATTTAGCTGCAAGTGACCCTGCTGTAATATTACTCCTTAACTGGATTCAAAGACAGGACTCACTGGCTGGGCAGACCCCCGCGGTCACAGTTGTTGTGTGTTGCTCCGTGGGTATTTGCTCATCACGCCTCCGGGAAACCCCAGAGAGAACTCCCCACCCCACCTCCGCCGAGCTTTAGCCATCGTGAGTGTCACGACACGGGCAGTGCCACCCCAAATCACCAAGCTCTTTAATAAAAAGCAGCAGGAGGAAGCGTCTGTCTTTCCCAGGGGTCAAAGGGGTCCGTCAGTCACCACAGTAACTCTTCGAGCCAATGATTAGCTTTGCTATTTTGCAAAGGCCTTGTCTGGCAGGAATATTTCTCATCTTGGCCATAAAGTTTGTGGCCCTTAGGGCTTGACACAGGACTAGCCCAGGAGACAGGCGGTAGCCCTGCCCAGGGGCTGCACTAGCCCTGCAGCAGCCAAGCTGGGGGTGGGCACCGTGGCACGACAACGGGGAAACAGCCAGAAATTGCTCAGGTTAGAAACACCCTCCTTGATCATTTGCCATTTTTGGTTCCTGGAGGCACAAAAGGGATGTGAACCACACTGAAATTAGTGTCCTGCCCACTGGGACAACTCACGGTTTGTTGCTAACACAGTTGTGACCGCGCTGCTCGCACCCCCGGGTCCAACACGGCGTTACCAACACCCCGAGCTCAGCCACTCTGTTCCCTTCCACCGTAACATCCAACAGCCGCGCTGCAAACCACAACGGGACACCGTCCAGGTTCCTCTGCAGCTGGGAAAGGGGCCGTCTTCTCTCTGGAAGTAAAAGCGACACCGAAACAGGCACGCTGTGAGGAGAGACGCGCGGAGCAGGCGGGAGAAGGGGCATCTGGGACGCTGATGAAAATTCCCTTCCTGACTAATTGACCGGCTGTTACGGCAGAGCCACGACACACAGGCAGGGAATAAACTGAAGAAGGGATGGGGGGCAGGGAGTAGATCCCATTCCCTGGATTTTGCCCTGGCCGGTGTGCGGGACACAGCGCACGGAGGATCAATTGTCGTACCTGAAAAATCAGTTCCAGCATCGAGTTTCCTTTTCAACAGGATTTTTTCCTTACAGACGCCTCTGCTCTCTGCCTTTCCCATTGCTCAAAACAATCCTGCGGGGACTCTTCGTTACCGCAGCAGCCGCGCCGGAGAACCAGCCCCTCGCCTGCCTTGGAGCTGGGGAAACGGAGCCAGGGCAGCGGAGCTCCTTGCACCAACACCTCTGCTCCCCCTCGCTCCCCAGCTCTGGGGACGTCGCTCAGCCCTGCCCGGGACAGGTCAGATGGGGGCAGGCAGAAACAACCAAAAAAGAAATAGCAGAAAGCTTTTCAAGGCAAAACTTTTATATTTCAGAAAGCTATTTACAAGGCCAACTGCTTGCAAATAATTTTACTACTAATTAAAATTACTGGCTCTTTGAAGAAAACAGTGTCTTAGTTAATTGGTCCCTACAGAAGAAACATCGGGTGTAGGGGGAAAGCGGGTTCCATAGGAGTGATCAGTTATTAATACAAAGGAAAACTCTGAAAAACGGAAACTCCTGAATAGAACATGCTCGAAAGTTGTTTGTGGGAATGAAACTGGTTTGTGCCGGTCCCAGAGAAGCCCGAGGAGCCCAGCACATTGAACTATTGATAAAGAATGAGGCGCCCCAGGGATTCGTACCCCCCTTCTGAGACCAGCCAGTGCCCGGCAGCTGTGGCAGCATTTCGCGTTAACACCCCAGTAGTAGCTGTTCTGGGCTGACAGGAGCTGCTGCCACAGCAAACAAGTGCTTGCACCGCGACCAGCATCCAGCGACGAGCTCCTGAGAATACCTGATGGCTTAGGGAGTTAAAAAAAGCCTTCATAACGAGCCAAAAATGAGTTTTGCCAGTGGCAACACTCTTCGATAGTTTGCTTTCCTCACATATGTTCAGTTTAATAATTAGTCTCTCTTTTTTTTTTTTTTTTGGGCGCACATCTTGTTTTTCTCTAAGTGCCACCTACGTTTTTTCACTTTGAAGCTAATTACTAGCTAGCAACGGGTAGGGGAGCACAAATTGCCACAGGCAGCATTTCCAAAACCATAAAATCATCCATTTTGATGGTTTTGCTTCTTACCAAAATTCCACCTGCTCAGACTGCAGGCACGTTTTGAAAAATACAGCTATGGTACATCTTTAACAGCCGCATCAGCAGCCGGGGGGGGGGCGTGGGGGTGGGGTAGAAACAGAGTCAAGCAGTTCTCTGAAGCTGAAATTGCCAAATTCAACTCAATTCTGTATCTGGTTCAAGCCCTCTGGCCACTTTAGAAATCAGTTGCCCTGAAGGCCCCAGAAGGTGACGAGCCCCACAGTGTCCCAGGCTCAGGTGGCACCACGGCCCCGTTGTGCCAACGTGTGAAACAAGAGGGGGAACCGTCGGCACCTCGGGGGGGCTGCCGGGGTGGGGGGCGAGGGCTGATTCCTCACCACAGAGAAACCTCCCTGCGTCTGTCCCGTAAGCAGCGCTGCTGGAAAGAAGCGTGAGAGAAAACCTGATCTCATCAACATGGTATGAGATTATTATCAGAAATGATGCAGTGTTCTTGGGAAATTTGAATATTTTTTTTCTGTCACTATATAAAACCAGAGTACTTGAGGTGTGGGGCTGTTAGAGAAATGCAAGACCTTGTACGAGTCCGTATGTTCCTACCCAAAGGATTCATTTCCCTAGTTGTTAAAATCATAGGCACAGGTGCCATTTATAAATATTTTGACTATTTTAAATAATAAATTGTCAGCTTTCCAGCTCCTTACAATCACTGCCACCTTGTTCCGCTGGGACTTCCCCGCTGCCCCTGGTCCCCTGCAGCCTGAGAGTGCCCCGGAGTTCGGCTGCCTCTCGGTCGCCAGCCCCTGCTGCCTTTTCCAAAAGGCTGACGGGTGTCCAGCTGAGTGTCCTCTGCTGCTGCCGCACGCTCCCGCTGCCCGGCATCCTCTCCAGCACCCTCCGAAAGCCGCATTTCACTCAAGGGACCTTCCGCCCGCACGGGCAGAGCCCTCCCTCCACGCTGCCGGAGAAGCCAGAGTGGTCCATGACCTGCCCGAGCACAGCTTTGGGTTAATCCTGACCCCCCCCAGGGCACACCCTGCCCTCCCCCTCTGCCTCCGCTCCCCTCTCAGCCCGGAGGGGCCGCCCCGTGAATGGCTTTGGTGCAGTGAATGCCCATTTGGGGCATCTCCTTCACAGGGGCCTCTGTGTCACACAGTCCTGGCGGCACAAACACTGGCCCCACCACCGGCCCGTCAGGCGGCAGCGGTAAACACTGACCAGGCGGCCACGCTCGATTGGCAAGCGTTATTCTTCAATGACATCATTTGCAAAGATTTAAGGAGCCACACAGAGCGGGACAGGGCTTTTATAGACCCTGTAACTGTGCAGGTGTGCATGTACACACGAAAACCAAACCTCCGGAAAAGGTCCTTAGCATTGAATTTAAATTCTGAACACTTCACACCCCGGGAGCATTCAGCTGTAGAGCATGGAAACACTGATTATCTATTTACTGCACTTTTGTTATATTGAACAACACTGAAAATGCCTTGGCCCAAAGAATAAGCCACTTCTGCTGTTATGGACATTCCCTGGTTAAAGTGAAAAGGCCGTTGCCGAGTGGTCAAAAGTCAACCGTGTGCTTTTAAGCAAATATTGCATGTCTTGCACAGAATAAACATTTCCACCACGCCACTCAGGACCACTTGATGCAACGCTTTCATTTAAACTGCTGAGGCCTGTAAAGCTATTATTGGGGGTTTTTGTCTACTTTCCTCTTTCAAAGCACGTCCCAGCACCCAGACTGGAAATACGTCTGCAGCCGCCAGGGGACACTCCGGCAGGTGACCCACAGAGGTGACACCAAGCTGCGAGGGGACACTCCGGCAGGTGACCCACAGAGGTGACACCAAGCTGCGAGGGGACACTCCGGCAGGTGACCCACAGCCAGCACCGGGCTGGGAGGGGCTCGCACCCCCCACCCCTCCTGCAGCCATGACTGACGCCAGCAAAAGGCCAGGGTTTGTTCATTTACAAGTACACATTAGAATTGTTCTGATTTAGCGACTTTCAGCATTTCAGAGTCCCACAAACGCCCTGAAGTGTGGCCAGTGACCGTTCTGGCTCCCCGAGGAGAAGCCCCCTCCCTGAGCTCCTGCAGCCAGGGGTGGAAGTGTCTCCTGCCCATAACGGGGGGAGGAGGGCCCCTGCCAAAACCCCTCTGCGAGGCCACCCTGCCCCCCGGAGCCCACTGCTGAGCCCCCCAGGTGCTCCCATCAGAACCAAGGGATCAATGTGCTGAGAGCCCCGTGCAGACACAGCCCCGGCCGCGGCCAAGGGACAACCACCCGCAGGAAAACTCAGTGGGGACACGGACACGGACAGGCTCCGACAGGGGCACCCTGTGCAGACACAGTCCTCGTCCTCAGAAACAGGCACATCTACCCTCCGCCCCCCTCCCTCCCCCAGAGAAGCACACGGTGCCAAGGGGAGGTTCACCCAGTCCAACATTTTTCTGTGTTTTGGGAAAAACAAGCATGACAGCAGTGGAACAATCCTCACGATTACTGTCTTCACAATTAGGGAGGAGCGCTGTTCCCTGGGCTGGCACATACAGGTTTATTTCAGTTGTCTGCTGCACACCGAGAAGCTGCTGCGGTGAAACACGACAGATGGTTGCGGTACTCGTGGAGTAAACCAAAGGAGGAGTGACAATCCCAACCGGCACGAATCGACAGCCGCTGGTGGAAATGTTGCTGGACCCAGCCCGGGAGGAGCCGCAGGAAAGGCTTAGAGGAGAGTTTCTTCCCCGTCCTGGGGCTGGACCGAAGGCACAACAACTGTGTCTGGGTTTACAACAACCTATGAAACAATGAGATAAACATTAGCTTTAGAGAAAATGTGCTAAACTTCGAGCTGCTGAGGTACGGCTGTAACAGGTTTCCTACAAGCAGATGCCAGCGTCACCGGAGAAGGGGACGCTGCCACCGGCCCGGAGTGTCACCCGCTGCCACTGGTGCTGGGCAGAGGAGCGGGTCGCTGGGTGCGAGGGGACGGGGGGCTGCGAGCGCCAGCACCAAAGAGGTTTGCAAGGAGATTTTGGGAACAGGAGAGAAGGCAGAAGCTGCCACCCACAAGGATTTAATCATCCCCCGCCCCAGCTACCAGCAGCAGGTACTTGAGGAACGTGTAAGAAGCAGGAGGAAGTGGTGCATCCTCTGCCCCTGGCGGGGACCCCTCTGGGGACCCGAAGGGGCGCAGGGGACAGCGGCCGACCCACGCAGGACTCACCCCATGGGGACCACGGCTCCTCTCGCCCACGCCGGCGGCTCTGGGGGTGGCTGGGCTCCCTCCGGTGGGACTGTCCTTCCTCTGCTCCCTGATCCCCAGGGACCCCTGTGAGCCCCTCCAGACACCCCCTGCCTCTCTCTCTCCAGTGTTCCCGCAGGGGCCTGGCTGTCCCCCCTCGGCTCTCACTCCCGCCTGCTCTGTCTCCTCCTGTGCCCTGTTCTTGTCCCCCGCTGTCCCTGTCCCGGGAGCCACCGGCTGCGGCTGGTTGCCCTGGCACGGCCCCTGGCAACCTGCAGACCCTCTGCCGCTCGGCTCTGCTGCCCTGTACCCCCATATAGGGGTGCTGGGAGGGGGTTCTGACTCTGGCTGCTCTCCAAGGGACACCTCTCCACACAGTTCTCTGTGCCAGGGGGACACCCCAGCCACCGCTGGCTCCCCTGCCTCTCCCTCAGCCCGAGCCCCTGGCCCTGCCTGGCCACCCACCACCGCAATGGCCACCAGCCTGGCCTCCCCGCCCCGGCTCACACACAGCACCGGGGCCGGCACTGCTTCCTCCAAGGCCTCACCAGGAGCCCTCTCCTTCCCTCTCTCTCCAGCACACTCCAGTGATCCCTCCATCCCAGCCATCACCTCCCTCGGACCCTCCCCTCCACCTCCTGGCTCTGCTCTGCCTGTCCCCACAGAGACTCCCAGCGCCCCCCCATCGGGTTTTCCTTCCATTGCACCCTCTGTCTCTGCTTCGCTGCCCGGAGATGGGGTTCCACTCGAAAGTGCTCCTGCTGAGCCCTCCCTCTCTGCTGCTGTGGTCTCCTCCAACTGAGATGGCCCTTCTCTTATGGGATCCCCTCCAGCATCCACCGATGCCTCTAATCCAGGTGCTACTTCCAACACAGGATGCCCCCCGGGCTCCACGGACTCCTGCACTGCATCCTCTGCTCCCAGGAGAGAGCCCCCTCCTGCCTCTGATGCCTTGCCAGCCTCAGAGGCTGCTGCTCCTGTGGCAGCTTCCCCCACCTCCATCTGCTCTTCCCCTGATGCTTTCAGCTCGGAAAACTCACTTGGCTTTACAAAGTCTTCGCCTCCAACCATCGCTTCTCCTGTGCAGACATTCATATCCCCTGTTTCCAGAAGAGCCCTGGGCTTTTCCACACTCTCTGCCCCTCCAGAAACACCTTTCTCTACAGGTTCCTCTCCTTCAGGGCCAACAACCCCAGCAATCCCTTCCTCTGCCACGCTGCCATCCTCCGCAGCCTCCTCTCCCTCAGACACAGCACCTGCCACAGCGTCCTTCCCTGCAAAACCTCCCTCCTCCGCGGCCCCCTCTGCCTTCCCCACCCCCTCCTTCTCCGCCGGCCCTGGGGCTACTGCAGCCGCCTCTGCCCCCGAGCCCTCCTCTGCAGCCTCCTCTGCCCCAGGGGCCTCCCTGGACACCTCCTGCCCCTGGGACACCGCTCCATCCTCCTCCTTGCCCAGCAGCGTCGCTGCCGGCTCCTCTGCCCCGGGGACCCGCTCTCCCAGTGCTGCCTCATTCTCTGTCCCCTCCATCTCCCCATCCTGCTCCCGGGCTGACACTGCCGCCCCAGGCTCCGTTACCCTCCCTCTCCCTCTTCCTCTGGGATCCTCTCCTGCCACGGTGCTCTCCTGAGGTGTGGATTCCTCCACCTGCAGCAAAGCCACCATGTCTTCCTCAGGCGGCGAGTCTCCCGCCCGTGCCACGTCTTCTCCTGCCTCTTCAGTGCGGGCATCGCCTCTCTCAGCGACAAAACCTTCCTTCTCAAGAGCTTCTCTCTCCCCTACCATCTGCCCTTCTCCTACCACTTGTTCTGCTGCCTTCTGCACGTCAAGTGCTCTTGTTCCTTCTGCCAAGAAAGCTCCATCTGGTGCTATTAAGAAATAATCAAAACATTAGTTTTATCGAGAACAGTGTTAGCATTAAGGCTGTTCTACAGGTTTATTATTAAGGATGCCCTCTCTCCCAAGCAACGCAGGGACATCAGCACGGTGACGAGAGGAAAACTTGCTGTGCTGCTTCTCATCACATACCTGTGCTCCAACTCCTTTCTAGTGCTGCCCTTCTGCCATCTGGCATCACTCATTTAAGCAAAAATGTTGATGCGCGACCAGCTTCAGCTCTGGTTCTGCCTGCCCTGACCCATCTCCCTCCTTCCCTCGCCCGCCCCGCAGCGAGCTCGGCCGCATGTCAGAGCCACGAACTTGACAGTAACAGCCAAAAATTCAGAAATAGGTGGTAAATTGCTCATGTAAAATATGCACACACAGGAAGAAGAATACTCAGCTGTTCCTGTGAGATGGGTAATTGCTTCCTGTGGAGCCTGTGATTACACCAGGGCAATAACACGGGGTCGATTCCTCTCCCCTGGGAATTTCAGGGCAAAGCCCTCCCTGGGTTCGGTGCCGCAGGGTCTGTCCCGGGCAGGGACCCCCGCAGCCTGTGCTGCTGCACCCGCCCTTTGCACCAACGTGGCGGGTTCCTCTTCTTGAGAAAATGAGAAGGTTTGTGCCGCTGAAAGACACAAGGAGCAATGTCTTGCCCGAGCCACCCTTTCTCACACTGGGCAAAGGTTGTCCTGCCCCAGATCATCTCCCATTGTTTAACACTCATCTGAGAAAGAATTATTCAGAAAAAGACGATTACTGACAGACCAGAGATGAGAAGGAACCTCCAGCCTCCTGTATACACCTTCTGGATGAAAGACAACAAACCTTAAAAGACTAGTTCTGAGACTACCTAGAGGAAGAAGATCAAAAGGCTCCCAGCTGACCAGTGAAACATAGAACACCCTGGATTAATGTGTTAAAGACAGTGCACAGCTAGCAACTTAAAAACAATATATATGACCTGTTCCTGCCAGCTGTTAGACTCTGAGGATGGAAGAAGCAAATGTAAGAGCAGCAGTGCAGACTGAAGTCAGGTTTAACCTATGGTTTTCTTCTCTTTTCAGAGTCATTGCTCCTGTGCAGCAGAATCTTAACATTTGGGTCACCACAGCTCGTTGCTGCAGCAGGATGGTGGCTTCAGTACCCCTGTACAAAGTGCAAGGCTCTGCCAGGCAGACCAAGTCCCTGGCAATGAGCTGCTGGGGCTGCGAGGACCAGAAACACTCTTGGAGGGAACCAAGACCAAGCTGAAATTCCCTCGCTGCCAATTATGCCAAGTGCTAAGAGGGAGGCGAGTTTGGGAGACAAACAGGGGACAGATGGAGACCAGCTCTGCAGCTCAGCTCCGTTCCTTGTCCCTCAGCTCCATCCTGTCTTGACACTGCCTTTCCCCAGGAAGGCCTCGTGTTTCCTGGAAACAAAGGGAAACCCACGAGATTCCTACTTTCCACAGCTATTTGCTTGCCTGGCAGCCAGTTCTTTCATGGCCTGGATTCTTTACCCAGGACCATTATAACTGCCAAAAAAGCCTTAATTACACATGACTACAGAAGCCAGCTAGTCATCACCTGATTTTATACAAATTAGGAAAGAAAAGAGCACGAGGAGGGTTTGATAGCCTAGATAAGAAAAGGGCAAACAGTTCTATACAAAGACTTCAGATGAAGAAGATTTAACCCATGTCCCTGATCAATGGCCAACCTCACCTTCGCTGGCACCGCGCTCTGTACTTGTTATGTTTTCCTCTCCCTCTTCTGCACAGGAATCACCAGGTTCAGGTTGAGAATTCACATGATGATCATTCCCAGTTGCCGTTGCTGTTTCCTCCTGGACTGCTTTGCAATCTTCAGAACCTATCACAAAGTTACAAAAGAAGCAGCAATAAAGAGAAACCATTATAAAGCGAAAGGGGAGTAGAAGTCATCCAGCTACCTCAGCCCGGTTTAGAACTTGAAATGTTAGGGCAGATCTGATTGTAGCCAAGTAAATCTTCACCAGCAATAATTTTTTTAAGTAGATTAAAACCAAATAGAGACAACCATTAAAAATCCAAGGGAAAATTCCTGCAGAGGCATCTATCAGAGCAGAGCAGCAGTCTTCCGTGTTTTCACAAAACAGTGAGGTTGCTGTTGTCAGCCAGTCTGAGGGGGTCCAACATACAAGCAACAACATTGGTTTATAGACATTAAATTGTTATTGTTCTGTGAATACCTTTAAAAAAAAATAAATCTACATTAAGCTCCCAACTAGAGTTGTGATGATTCCTCAATTCCCCACGCTGACATAAGTGACTGGAGACCTGTGTGTTTCTATAAATAAGTGGAGAAGTATTTTCTGCTCTGTAAATGCAGTGATTGAGATGCTTCATATTCAAGTCATACATTTGACATTATTGTTGTTAAGGTTGTGCTGTCAGTTCCATTTTGCTTTATGACTCGCTGGATGATTACATGAAAGTCTTTTGCTCCAGTAATACTAAACAACTTCTTCACGAGCAGCATTGCAGCTCCATACAGAGTCCGGCCCCTTCAGCATCTCCCCTGAGATCCCTTCCCTCCAGCAACCCAGGCTTCTCCCCTCAAGTTCCATCCATTGTCTATACCTGTCCTTTTCTGTTGCAGTTATGGGCTTAGTCGTTCACACAAAGAGCTTGCCAGTTCACCACCAGCATGGACTGACAGCATAAAGTCCAGCCTCGCACTTGGTTTTTCTGTGAATGCCCTCTGCTGCCTGTGTACTGTGTCCAGGAGGAACCACCATCAGGGACATCTCTGAAACAGCTTCCGTTTGGGCTATGTCAGCGTGAGACGCTGGTAACTCCTGTTGCTGCCTGGATGGTGCCAGTGGTGACACGTTTCACACTGCTCCTCTGCAGCTGGGGACAATCCAGGCTTTGACCGAGAGGGAGTAACTCGGCCAATTGCTTGTACTCGATACTGACGTTGACCAGAACTGCCAGATCATAAGGGAGACAACCAGAGCGTTTCTCTATCCTATTGCTGTCCATGACACGGAGCCGTACACTGTCACCTTCACCTGTGCAGTGGAGGTGCTGCAGAGACACTTGGTCCAAGTTTCAGTCTCTGAACCTCCACAGACAAGTTCTACGTCAAGGCTCACTTTTCAACATCTTCTCCAACAACCTTCCCAGGCCATTCCCTTTCTATGCCATTTTATTTAGACCAAGCATTTTGTCTGAGAGTAGAGGAGCAGAGTTTCAGCCAGCGAGAAAAAAGATCTGAATCCTGACTTGGACCCGATTACAAAAATAAAGAGACAGAAACCAATCGCCACAACAAACCACTCAACGTGTTCCTGGTTGAATCTTGACTCACAGCCTGGACAAAGAGGAGATACAATATGTGACATCTTGACTTCCAACCAACACCTCAATTCAATTTCTCTGAAAATAAAAATAAGGAGCCATGAGTAAAAAGCTAATGCTCCCACACTCGGGCACTGGCTGACTTTGGGCCACTCTGCAATAGGGCATGGAATAACGGCACCCAAAATACTGGGCTTCATAAAGCCTGGAGGGGACAGAGGCAGTGACCCTGCTGTGACAGGAGCCTGGGGGGACAGCAGTATCAGCAGGTTCAAACACAGACAAACTCATGGACTTCAGAGCCCACAGGACCTGTGTCCAACGGGAGACAAAAGGACTGGGCAGGCATTTTTTTCTAAGAGCTATTACACAGCAGATAGAGAGCGGGAGAGCTACGAAATGAGTGAAATTCAGAACACAGAGCCTCTTATGTTCGTGAAGAGCATCTTCTCTTGCCACTGTGAGACGCAGGCTGCTGTGGAGATGTGCCCCTGGGCTGACCCGTCGGGCACGTCTGCAGTTACTACGAGCTCTGCCAGGAGAAAATCAGTTGCATAAAGATAAGCACAGTAAGAGTGACCCCTGCTCCCATCCGAACTGCCCACCTAACCCACAGAAACGCTGTCAAAGCATTTGTACAGGTCTTCTGCAGATCACTGTCCCTTCTGGGCACCCTGTACTGAGGTCGCATGTACTCGCGTGTGGCAGGAGGCTCCCTCCAGCAATGTATTAAGAAAAATAACTATCAGTTCTTATGAGACTGATTTTTTTTTTTAATACATGTAGCTGGGGGGGTGGGATTTAACCTGCCTGCTGCTTCAGTCAGTCAGGGCACCGAAAGGTCCAGGAGTGGGAGAGGGGTTGGTTCCCCTCGCTCACAGTGAGGTGAAGACTTGACACTGTGTTCCCTGCAACAGCCTTGGACTCTTCCCTTCCCAAATCCCTGCTCCTCTCTTGCCAGTGCTCTCCCTCTGCTCTCCCATCTTTTTCCTACGAGGCTTCTTTTTTCTACACTGTTGATTCTGCCTTTCTACTCTCCCTTGTATATGTTATTTTTCTTACTTTTTTTCACTTTTGTTTTCATTATTTCTTCTCCTTCCTCCTGTGGTTCCTCCTACTTTATGCTTTCCCCCATCCTTCCTACCCCATCAGCACCCTGCACCCACACAGCTCTGAGCAGAAATGTGAAGAACTTTCTAAAAGGCCATTTCATCTATCGTACAGAAGTCCCCGCTCAGCCTGAACGCCCTTTGGCCTGTGCCACGTGTCCTAAGGGGCAGTGGTGGCTTCACCCCCTGCTGCCACATTTCACCTGGACGAAGCACTAAGATCTGCTCTGCAAGGAACCATGAAAGCGGAGCAGGAAAGGTCCCAGGAGAGCATTTATAAGGTTCCTCCTGGGCCCCACGTCCTGACAAAGTCTCTGCAAACAGGGCAGAATTGGCGCGAATCGTTTGGGCGCCTCAGCTCTGCAGAGAAGACAAGAAGCTTCTGCTGCAGGACATGCCGGGCTGCCTCCCGCAGAGGCAGGGGCAGCGTGTCCCTCCTCGGGCTGCTGAAATGCCCAGTGCTCTGCTGGCTGTGCCGCATCCGCTCGGCTCTGATGAGGGGCCCGAGGTCCCGCTCTCTGGCAGCCCCGTTCTCTGCACTTTGGCGCCTGCGCAGCAGTTGACAAAAGGGAATTGACAGTCCATCAAATCCCAGAGCCCAGGGGAGGATGACAAACACTGCTCACAGCGCTTCTCCCTCAGGATCAGCAGCATCTCCTTGTCACAACGAGCACAGCAAGACCAGACAAGGCGCAGCAGGAGCCCATCCCAGGCATCCCCATTCTGACAGGTCCTCTCAGGCCACCGGCTGTCATCTGCCCAGGCTCAGCTGCAACTGAACAACCCCAGAGGAGCGCCCTGCACCTTTGGCTTCCTTCAGCAGATATGATTTTCTCTGGTAAGTTAGTTTTGCACTGTTACTGGCAGCACTGGTCAGGAGAAATCCTGCTGTGAGCCGAGCGTGATGGGAGTCACCGGGGCAGAACCACAATGGGGTCATCCCAGCCTCATCCAAGCGTGGGCTGGGCAGCTGGTGAGAATGACCAGCCCCACTGAGAAGCTCACGTGAGAACACCAGGGAAGGCCAAGAAGGGGCTGAGAACCAACTGCAGTCGCAGTAAAGGACCGAGATCCTTCAGCCCTCCAGGCATCTCCAGAGGCTTTTAGCCCTCAGCCTTTTGGAGGGCTGGAGTAGCGGGAGCTGTAACCATCTGGCATTTCTTTTAAGACTGTAGACATCCTTCAGTTTCTGCATTAGAATCTTTATCACAGCAGCAGCTGTGCTAAGTGCCCAGAAGAAGCTAAGATTCACGTGACCTTTGTTACCCCACATTATTTCTTCAGCATGTTCATCATATCTCAAAAAGGGTATTATCTTTTTCTTTCATTGTTCTAAACACAGTTTCTTGGCAATTCTTTATTTGCTATAAAATTTACAACCCCCATGTAGACGGGGAAAAATCTGCACGCAATTTAGGAAGTGGTTCCTATCTGTAATTTTTATGATTCCGTTACTTTTCTTGTCCTTCGTTGATCTGCACAGTCCCTGAACCTCAGGTAGTCTCCTGGCAGCAGAAATGATGAAGGACTTGACTAAGAAGTAAACGCTGTTACCTTAACGTAACATTTGGACCGTTTATCTGTATTTGATAGAGGATATCTCTTCAAACCTACAGCCATGAAACCATGTGTGTTGAATGTGAGCACACGGGAACTTGTGCTGATAAAAACCACCACCATTGTCTGAGGCCAAGCCAGTACCAGATCACCGGCTTGACACGATCCATTGATCTTTCCTTGGGTTTGTGTTGCAGCATTATGTTCTGTCCTCTAGGTTTTTAAGTTCTTTCTTCAGTAGTCCTCACTCAACTCATCTGAGCCTGGTGGCAAAGGTGCTTCAATCAAAGTTTCTTTCACACATGCGAAGAGAGGCGTTCCGGAAGCAAACATCTTTGAAGGCTTCAGCATCATTTGATGAATAGTATATTGCTGTCTTTGCTGTCTCCATTCTGAAGGCATAACAAAGCGACAGCAATGCACAAGTCAAAGTAACCCAACAGCAACAGACCCCCAAAGCATTCAGCACCAGCGTTCAAATTGTTCCTTCCAGAGACTGCTATCTTAGATAGATGCACTGCAGCAAACAGAGAGCCATCGAAACAGAACCAGAAACTTCTATCAAAATAAAGGAAAACCACTCCACATTCCACGGCAAATCCAGCATACAGAAGGGCAGCTGGGAATTTCATCTGCCGTGGCTTGTGGCTCTCCTTTACACCAGCACCCGTGTGGACGACTGTTCTCTCACAGTGCCTGATCTAACACTGCCCCCATCACCTGGATGACGTTGCAAAGCAAGGGCTTACATTTTTTCCCATTCCCCAGACAGAATAGTGCAAAGCCTTCCTCATGTGGCCAGCCTTTTATTAATTGCCCTTTACCCATAAAGGTAAGGTTGAAACTGCAAGATGCCCATTTCATCAACAGCAAAAACGAGCTGTCACACAACTGACTGATTTGTGCCTTGCCAAGGAAGCCACGACAGAGTGAAGCAACACAACCACGGATCAACTGACAGTTGTGATCTTCATCTGCCGCTTCACGATTCCCATGGTGATTTTTGGTGTTCTTTTTTAACCTAGTCTTTCAACATTATAAACAGAGTCCCCCAGGGTCTCCCACAGGTAATAAATCACGTTTGGATTTTATAATAATTGCATGATACATGAAACCCAACTACTGGAGTAAAAAAGAACAGCCAAAGCCTTTCCCTGGAAACACTGGAACGGGAACAATAAAGCAGGGTGACGCTGTGGGTGGTTTCTCAGCTCAGGGCAGCACAGGGGGCTCCAGCAGCCTGAGAACAGCCCCCAGCTGCACTCCCCGCGCTGCACCGCGGCCGAGGGTAACGGCAAAGGCAGCCACACTTGCAGGCACTGGTCACCCACAGCTCTACAGGGGGACTGTACTCACCACCTCCACCGTCACCGCGAGGAGACCCTTCATTGCTGTCCTCCCCTTGCGTCACGTTGCTTTCCAAAGGCACTAGAAGACTTTCCTCCCTGTCATCCCTCCTGGCACTCGCATTCTTCTCTCCATCTTCCCCGATGTCACCTTCTCCTGACCCAGCCTGTTTGAGTTCCCCAGGAACTTCAGGACTTTGCCGCTCTATTGCCATTATATTTTCATCACAAATTCCAGTATCTTCCCTCACTGTTAGATCTTCTGCTTTTGCCTTTTCTGCTTCATCTATTCCTTCCTTTTTCAGCGGAAAAGTTTCCTGATTTTCCTCCATTCTGAGCAGTTTATTGTCCCTGCTCTCGTGTCCATATTGTGCATCTGCTGCATCATCAGAAGCTGTTTTGATGTTATGCTCCTCTTTGCCCTTAACATCGTCTTCCGTCATTTCAGCATCCGAGTCATCGTCACTGCTGTACTGAGTGCTGATGGATGAGACAGAGTCTGCAGCCCTCCCGTCTAGAAATAGCAAACAGAATTTTGTTTCAGTATTTGTCAGCAAAACATCTGCATTCACTGGCCCATCTGAGATCAGTCTCTGAATTACACCATCTGAGGGTATCGTGACAAAATCCCAGTAAGTGCAATAGAACATTGCCCAGATGCATCAAAGTCTTAAAATCAAAGCCATTTAAGATTTTTTTTTCTGATAATGGAAATTAACCAGATTAGCTCCATCAATCACACAGAAGTACACCTCCAAAAGCACCTCTAAATGTGACTCAGACAGGGTTTAGAGTAGTATCTTGAGTCCCATTTGACAAAGGATTTCAACCATAGCAACAGTCCTTTTCTGCACTCGTTATCTCAGTGAATATGAAAAGGTCACCAAAATCACATGCAAACCATTCAGACTGAACTGGAGATGAAGTTCACTGTCTCCTCTGAAAAAACATACAGGGACCATCATATGAAATTAATAAATGGAAAATTTGAGGGAGGGGAAAGAAAAAAAGCAATAATTCTTCATCTAACATTTAGGCGAACAGAAGAGGTTGCTGACACACAGCACTGCTGGTGTCCACAGTTGGCATGGGTTCAAGAAGAGATTAGGCAAACTCAAGGAAGAAAAATCCAATTAGGCCTAATAAGTAGCAGGGGCTACCCTTGGCACCAGCTAATTACAGGGGTGGGAGGACACACTGGGGAAGCAGCACAGCATTCTTGCCCTTTTCTGATATTTTTCCTGGCCGTCCCCTGCCGGCCAAAGGCCAGAGATAGAATTTGGACCCATGGTCTGTCCCCGAACAGCCACCACCAGAGGCAAATCTGCACCACAATATTTCCTCCTGCAGCCACGGTCTTCCTGCAGCCTCTACAGCTCTTCTTCCTCTGTGGAGCTGAGGAAGACTCACTGCAATTTTTTACAGTATTTTAAATTATGCCTTTAATCTGCAATGTATTACAAAACCAGCGCTATTACATCCCAGTACAAAGATGAATAAGGGTGGTCCTTAACGAAGGCCTTAATGCAGAGGGAGCCGTGGAGGCGCCTGTTCCTTCCCCCCTGCACCCACAGCATCCCTTGTCACCACACGCTGCCGGGGCCTGAGGAGCAGCCCATTAAAGTCACAATAAAGTTGGTGATGCCATGCACTGACACGCAGAAAAGAATGCTTAAATGTACTGATTGTTCATGAATCACAAGCTATTTCTGATTATCATGAGAAAACAAAAATTAAGATTCTTTTCGATCACTGCAATGATTTTATAAGCAAGGATGTTCCAAACCTGATTTGAATTTCTGTTGGGTTTTATACTTTCTGTAAAAAGACTGGATCTTTCTTGCAGCTGCAACCCTTTCACAAACAGCTGTATTACCCTTATTTAGTTCACCTAGAAATACAAATGCGACAGTAATGTTTCCCGTGGACTTGAGAAGCAGGTTGTGCAATAGGACTGTCAGATGTAGGGAAGATAAAGTAATTAATTCTAAAACAGCGGAAAATGGAGACACCCTGGTACATTATGGCAAGCGAGAGGCACATAGGTCAGGTCAGGATCTAACAGAGCCACGGAGGAGAAATGTTAGAGACTCAGACGCTGTGCCAGAGGGGAGAGCAGTTCCCTCCACCCTCGTCTGACAAGGGAGAAGTGGCCGGCAGGGTCTCTGTGGGTGACTGGTGACAGTTCCAACACTAGACACTAAAAGCGCTGACCCAAAGACTGCATGGCAGAAAACGCTACTTATTCTACAAAAAGTTATTCCGGAACAGTTTAATCTTTCGGCACACTTTTTTGTAGCTATGTTTGGATCAAGAACCACAGACCACCTTCCTGACCCTGACCCTCACTCGTTCTCAGCCAGACTCGGACACGGACCCTCGCAGGCTCCCACCGCGATGGGGACAGGGGACAGCTGAGCCGATGGTGCGTCCTCCCGACCAGGGCAGAGCTGGTGACGCCCCAGGGGACAAAGCTCAGCTTGGGACCAGCTGGGGCCGTTACAGAGAGCACTTCTGAAACTCAAGGTGGTACATTGGGTGTCCTGGTGACATCTCAGATAAAAGCCCATACGCTCAGCAGGTGCCAGTGGTCACAGCTCCAGGGACTTCAGGGACCGCTGGCACCAAGTGCTGACCTGTCCCGAGCCCTTACAGCTCGTTTGCCGGCCGGCTCCTGCAGCTGAAGGGTCCAGCAGAGCCCGCTGGGAGCTGGCACACGTGGGTGGGATTAAGGACAGACAAAACAGCTATCTCTCACCAACTCGGTAGGAACTGCACGGGTTTTCCTGTGCAGCCCCAACATACGGACAGGAGACACACAAAAGGTAAAACATGCACCCGGTCAACTTTCTTAAGCCTCATGATGAAACACACCCACCTTGCTTATCATCCTCGGAGTCGCTGTCGGAATATCCATCGCTTTGCTCCTTCTCACTGTCAGAGGCCTGCAGTGCTTTCTGGGATGAGGTTTTACTCTCATTTTCATAGTCTAAATTATGGGGTTTATCATCTGAGGGTGACTTTGATATTCCATTCATTTGATCACCAGTCTGTCCCACTTCATTAACTTCTTCATCTGCCTCAAAATCTTCATCATACTCTAAATAAAAGAATCATACTGTGAGACAGGAAACACAATTCACAACTAACAAAGTCCTTTTGAAGCAGAGAAAGGTTAACTTCATTAATCTCCTTTTGCCTCGGCATTTGCTCAGTCTTTTTAAAGCCACGGGAGAATCTAAGACCACAGACAGGAATCATAAGAGCACATTATCGTAAAAAAGCCTCATGTTTTTCATAGATACAGCAGCAAAAATGTAGTAAAGCTACTGAATGATGCATCAAGTATGATTGATATATTAAAAACGAAACAAAGAAAATCATTAGCCCCTGAAAGGACTGGAAAAGTTAAGAGCTGGGCAAACTTAGAAATAAAATGCAAAACAGTCTCTTGTTACAGGAGAAAAACTTGTTGTGATGAAAAAAAATACAATAGAGAGAGCTGGAGAAAGGTAATATATTGTAGTGCAAAGTAAGAAAAGTGTGGATTGATATGGTTAATTAGCAAAGAAGTGGCTTACAAAGTAAATGAATTAACGAAATGCAGCCAAGGGGCGCTGCGGAGGAAGAGTGTGTTATCGCACGGCTCAGTGTGCTCCTCCAGCTCCCAGGGAAACCCTGGGACAAGGGAAGCTTATGGCAGAATTACCGTTTCTACATCAACAAGGTCTGAATCCCGTCCCAGGCCACCAGCCTGACCAGTGTAACACCTGACAGACAACTGCTCGGGTCTACAGGTAGAGCTGCCTTCATGCCTGTGCGTCACCCAGCCCTCCCCTCTCCAGCCAGGGCAGCGCCGGGTGACACCCCAGGCACCAGCCCTCAGCCATCTCCGTCCCGCACCCAGCCGTCCCACCGCTGCCGCCCTCGCTGCGCAGGGAGCCAGCAGACCCAAAGAGTGACGGAGAGCTGTCACCGCTGACACACCAGCCGTCCCTCGTGGCCACAATTCCTCACCTCTCAGATTTTATTGCTCATCCCTTTTTCTTCCCATCAGGGCTTCTGAAGCACTGAAGTGACAGACCGCCAAGGACAGAAATTAAGAGCTTCTGATGCAGAACCAATTAGGCAAATAAACAATTACCCAGACAATGAGAATTAAGGGAATAAGGAGATTTAGTTTCTGTATTAAAAATCAATTGAGATTCCAGCTGAGCTGTTGGAAGTGAGGCCTCCTTCAGTAACTGTCAGAAAGGTGCCCAGCTCCTGGCAGGCAAAAGGCTTGATGAATCACAAACACTCACCCACGGGGACTAACGGGGAAGCTGAGCACTAGCACTGCAGAATTAGGAAATGAAAATAGGAATGGGAAGTAGGAATTAAAATTTCTCTCTAAATTTGGCTTACCCTGCAAGAGGTGTTACAGTAGGAGCGAGTGAAGGCAGGGGCTGGGCTCTCTGTCCCATCCCATCCCACAGGGACACCAGCAGAGACCACTGGCTGCGGGGAAACAGCACCTTCCGAGCGTGCAGTTGGAGCTGCCACACGTCAGTTTTACACCACAAATATTATCTTTGCCTGCCACAAGAAACACCTCTGGGGCAAACTCCCAGCAAGGGCAGTCTCTCTCCCCTCTCTTTTTAAATCTGTCGACAGGGACGAGATGGGACTCAGGAGGGACAAGGTAGGCCGGGTAGGGCAGGCAGCGGGAGTGTTCGGTGAAGGGAGAGGACAATGGCCCCAGCAGGGCTGGAGCAGAGAAGGCAGGAAAGGTGGAGCAGAGCTGGAGAAGAGGGAACAAGCTTCGGACAAGCGAGGAAGCTGGAGGTTTGGGCAGGCACCAGGTAAACAGTGCCCAGGGTAGCGTGATGGAAAGAGCCTTAGGTGAACAAAGCATCACGCTCCTGATGGCAGCAGACAGGAGAAAACACCAAAATAGTTCATCTGGTGCTGAATCTTGCTGAGATTTTGCCGCTGCGTGCTCCTCCCATCTTCCATCCCCTTTTCTACCTCCTGCCCCTACGGCCACCATCTCCTCTCCATTCCCATGTGCCCATGTCCTGTCTCCCCTACGAGCTCACCTCAGACCCTCTCTCCCTACACACACCCAGCCCCATTTCTTCCTTCTGCTCTACTCCCCACTGCCATTCTCCTTCTCCACTGTTGTCCCTTCACTGTCCCCTACTTTTCCTCCTGCTTTCCCACCTCAGGCTCCCGTTTCAGCCTCTCAGACCTTCGTTACTCACTTGCTTGGCTCTTGCAAAACCCTCTCACCCTGCTGCTTGGCTGAAAGAAGACCCACTGGGTTTATTGCCCAGACGCAGGCATGGCCACATTTCTCACACATGAGGTGTTCTAGGAGAGGATGCTGCAGGTAAAGTTGGAAGCCCACAATCCCACACCTTCTCCAGAATCATCCTCTGCCATTTTCGATCCCCTGTGTGTATTTTGCAATACTGTACCATTTTTACCGGTGTCTTTCTGACTATCTTCACTCTCACGATCAGACAGTTCTTCCCTTTCTTCTTTTCTGTACTTCTGTTTGTTCTCCATTTTATCCTCAACAGTTTCCATGCTCGCTTCATGACCTGGTATAATGACTAACAACGAAGCTTTGCTTGATTTCTGCTCAACACTGCTTTTGCTTGGCTCACTGTGCTCTCCATCTCTCCAGGAACCCACAGGCTTTTCCTCATGGTCCTCCATCTTTCTCTTGGGAGGGGATGGCTTTTTGTCCAGACCCATTGCAATAATGCACCTATAAAAAAACCAAGGAGAACTGGAAAGTATCACATTTTTCTTTCTGTGAGCAACGGAAGGGCAGGAGGCACAGCGAGCTATTCAGCTCAGCAGCAGCAGTAAAAGCAGGTCCCCATCTGCCCCTGCATTGCCACTTGGACAACGAGGTGACTGACAATGACTCACTTGGAGAAGCCCCCTAAAGCCCCCAAGTACTCGACAAACACGGATGCAGTTCCTCCTCAGAGGAGAGTAACAGTCCACACTTAAAGGTGACAACTGAAGGTTCTACAGAGCTGTGCAGTGCCAGAAGGATTTATAAAGAGGAAACAAGTGATAAACGCTCTAAAATCTGGGCTGCTAAGTCCTTGTGAGCAAAGTGTATTCGTCTCCATACCTGTAGCAAGGAGATGCTCCCTCCACATTGAGGAACCCGAAGTACCCGTGTCTGCCTCCCAGCCTGGAACGCTTCTGGTGTTTGTACTCACAGCAGCAGCTCAGCCTGTCCACTTGCATCCCGTTGAGAAAAAAGGTGAGGCTGAATGGGAAGCCGTGGTGTCTCTTTGAGACAAACTGAAAGGTCTCTGCAATCACAGAGAGGAAAGGGTTCAGAGACAAAGGTCATGTGTTGCTGTCAGCCCGTTCCAATTGTATCTCTGCATCACCACAAAACACCCAGCCCTGGAGATGGGGTTCTTTGGTTCTCAGATGTATTAATTAGTTGGTAAAACTCCTCCTCCTCCCCACTCAACAGCCCTGTCTCTTTCAGACCCCGGAGATCCAAGCTGGACACCCCTGTGCCTGCTAACAGACCATAACACACTGTCAGTGTGGGCGCTCGCCCCAGAGACTGGAGCCCCCACCTCCAAAAACTAACTCTGCCACTTGCCCTACGGGAGGTACGTTATGGAGAGGATGTTCCCTCTCAGGTGTGAATAGGGCTCAGGACAACAGGAGCACACCCAAAGGACACCCAAGGGACACGGCTGTGACAAACAGCCCAAGCAGACCTACAGGCACCCTGCAGCGCGCCCACAGCCTCGGGGGACCGGCAAGGGTCTCTGCACCACCTCCCCACAGGCAAACGCAAACAGGGCAGGTCCTGTGAGCTGCACTGAGGGGTGTGATCTGTGGAATCGCTCTTCCTCATAAATGAAAATCTCCCAGCCATTTCCTCTTCCCAGGTTCCCAGAACGCAATTTGCCTGTTACTGGTGTGATGGAAGCTCACCCATGAAAAAGAGGTGGGAACTGGGCTCCCACTACGTACCTTTCCTTCTGGATAACAAGCAACACGGACTGATGGTCTTAAAGATCCCTTCGAACCTAGACAACTCTATGATTCTATGATGTGTTACGGTAAGTCAGACACACATAGCCCTACTTAAGGACAGTTTCTTAGCACAATGACTCTATTAACCACACATCTCAACACAAAACTAATCTAAGCTAGAGTATTTTGTTAAATCAGTTCTCTAAATTTTTCTACTATAATTTGCAAAAGTAATTGTAACCTCACTTTCCATCACGAAACAGTAGATCCAGATTTAGTGTGGAGGCAGATGGAATAAACATCCCTGGATGCATAGATCTTGACTGAGCTCAGCTGAAATCATTTCCATATCACATCAACGTTTCAGAAAAAAAAAAAAAAAAGATGTTGCCAGAATCAATATGAACTCTTTGACTCTTCATCCTTACCTCCTTCCAACAGCTTGCCTTTGTAGACACAAAGGTTTTCTCCTCCGCAATGCTGCTGATAGACTTTGATTTCATCTCTGTAAACAGCGCCATCATGAGATAAATGCACACTTTTTCCTAGAAAGACCATGGTAACAAATACATTGCTGCGTAACGAGGGCTTCGGGAATCCTCCACAATTCTGCAGCAGGAAATACACAGAAAACACACTCAGCTTCCAACTGCAGCAAAGGGTGAGCACAGAGATCATGTGTGTGCCACAGACACTTGAGGGTTCCAGTGGTTTAGGACAGGCCTCGAGCTTCTTAAATTGGAAAGCGTTTAGTAACACACAGAAGGGCAGGAAAGTATTTTGAACTGAAAATCCATTGCACTGAATTGCCAAAAATTGCAGGGACCAGGCTTAATGACCCATATTGTCCCTCCCAGTCCTGGGTTCCTACAATTTCCTTTACAGGAATCACAACTGGCGGGAGCTATAGTGTAACAGATGACGTTTCCATACACTCAAGGCACGTCATACACCCCTCCGGAGTTCTGGTGCTAGATACGGTCAGAGACAGGACCAGATTGACTAAGATGGAAGGCTTTTAGTAAGAGTTGCTATGTTTTTTCTGTTTCAGCACTTTTTGCCCCCCCAGCTGATGAAAACCATCAAATGTTTCAGTATATAGAGAGATGGTTGGCAGTTACATAGTTTAGTGGTTATATATTTTCTTTCTTTCAAAAATTCCGTGAATCTTTGTGCAAACTTGGAATACAAATCTTCCAGCATTAGGCAAATACATCGACGAGGAATACAGACAAACTGAGCAGCAGACAGAGCCCACCTTTGTCAGAAGCTGCTCCAGGCCATTTGGTGCCGTGGTGGGACGAAACCGCCTGCCTCTGGGCACCCTGTTTCTCGCTGCGTTTACGCTCCGGTCTCCTTTTTCCAGGGGGGGCGGCGGCACGGGGATCATATGGCTGCTAATGACGGGGAGCTGGTACCGGGGTGTGCCGGCCACGGAGTCCATTGAATTCATGAGCCTTAACCCGCTCCTCTCCTCCTGCAAAAGCATTTTAGCCAGGTGACACAGGTTATGCACAAATAGCTACCGAGCACATTGGGCTAAGGGGGGTTTGACTGCTCTTCACGTTTCATGACATATGGACTTCTAGAACAGTTCCATAACTCGGGGCTTGCAGGTTTGTTCATGGAAACATTTCTGTGCTGAACTGCTTTATTTTAATTTGCAAAGCAACAGGCAGAATGCTTGAAAATGCCACCCTGGTATCTCCCCACAGCACTGTAAAGCATGCACAACCAGTGACCCTGCAGCTCTGGTGACACTGGTCACCCCACGGCACCACTGCCACACTCAGCCGGGAAGCACATCCCAAAGCAGCCACGATCCCCCAGCTGTAACGTCATTTGGCAGCAATTATACAAGATGTGGTTCAAAATGCTTCTTTCCCCCTTGTAGGGGAGGTTCAGACCTCCTTCAGGATGAAACACAGAGAACCAGGGCCCTGAAAAGCAAGACATCTCTAGGGAGTCAATTCTGCCTACGTTGCATGCTCTGGATCCAATCCAGCTGCTTTGTCAGTAGCAAGCATTAAAGAAACCATTTAAATCACCTGTAATTTGCATAGACATAGATAGTGCCAGCAAATTCTTGGAGAAAGGATGGTGACCATCACGATACAGAGCGAATGCGCAGGAGGGAGCTACCCATACAGTGTCTGCCAGTGGCAGGTCACCGTCCCGTTTCAAACTCCTCCAGTCCCAGGGGACTCCTAACACAACACCAACTACACAACGTTCTTCTGGAACAGGAGGCAACCCAAATCTCACCTGAAAGCAACTGCGTACTTATCAAGATCGTGTTTGGCTTCTCCAAAAAGCTCTCGTTCTCTGAACCCACTACTGTGACTTAGGAGGAGGAATGGTAAAGAAAAGGAGTTAGGTTTTCTGCTACTTTGCAGCTGTAGGTGAAGATGAAAACTTCTAAGACTATGTAAAAATATTCCTGAGTAATTGGTATCAACCGAGTGGCTGTCACCCTCTCCACCTAACAGGAAATCTATATAGAGGCAAAAAACCTTGCATGCAGAGAGATTTTATAATATGAGAGAGAAGCCACTGCATTTTTTCCTGGCTGTGATCAAGAGCTGGGCATTAGAGCAGTACGAAAATGTCTTGAAAATTCAGGGGAGTTTGAAAAGAAGAGTTTAAGTAAAAGCTGATAACATTTGGTAGGCATGTTGCCTCTGCAGCATACAGTTCTGGGAACTACACTACTAAAGCAGTCTCTAAAATTCTATGATTTCCCGGATGAAATATGGCCTCACCTCACTGGCAAACTGCTGGTTATTTCCAAGTGCGTGGCACTTGTGTTTGGAGCTGGAAGCCTTTGGTACAGACCCCGCTGCAGCACAGCGAAGGGGCTGGAGGCGAGGCGGGCGCTGCATGTGTCCTGGGGCTGTATTCGGTCGCCAGGAAGTCTGGAAGAGGGAAAAGCAAACAGCTATGAAATCTGTGTATGGTTTCCAGCACCATAAAGGAAAAAAAAATTAAAAATAGCACTTATCAAGATATTTGGAAGTGATGAGCGATTCTCAGGTACCTTCAGGAAATGAAATTTTCTATTCTGCCCCTGGAGAGCCAAACCCTTTGGGCATCTCTCATTGAGCATCCAAAAACTGGAGCATCCAGAATAACTCTTGGGCATAAATCTAGGTTTTGCTACTCTCTCTTCACAGGGCAGCCCTGAAGCAAACGCAATGAACTTGTAGGAACTCTGGCGGCATGGGATGTTTTGAGGACTTCAGCACATGGACACCAAGAGAACACATGACATAAGCATGCCTGTTTTCCTTCAATACTCAGCATTTTTCTGACTTTCTTTAATCTTGTCTTTTCCCTGTATATCATTCAGAATGCCAAATTAAAATGTTAAAACCTAAAAATCTTGTTTAACTGAGTTACCTCACCATCTTAGAAAAGGCCGGTTCCTTGGCCCGGTGCTGCTGAGAAGGATGTCCACCAGTATAACCAACTTCAGGTGCAGGTGCCCTCTGCATGGGATGGAGAGGAGAAGGTCAGTCAGGACTCAAAGTCTCTCTTCCGCCTGCACCAACTATCGTTATTGAAATGCAGAACCAGTTAAAAGTAGACCTTTGACCTTAGACTGTAGTACCATTATATTTCAAGAGTATATTAACATTCCTCCTCTGCCTGTTACTAGAGAATAAGAGGTTTCTGAGCCAGAGCTCCAAAGCACGGTCTTCATGGAATGCGCTTTAGTCAGCTCTGTTTTCTAAGAGTGCGGGAATTGCTTGCAGGATTTTGCAGCACCATAGACTCGCCTACAGCCACAGCACTCGTTGCCTCACTGTGCTGAGGCTGGCCCAGCCTTGGGTGGTGGCACAGGTAAAAGGGAAAGATTGAAGCAGATTTACCACAAGCAAAGCTATTTTTTTCCAAGTTCTGATGTGCCATTCCTGCAACATCAGCTTCTCGAGGTTTCTCTTCCGTTACACAATCCTGCAAACAGGAAATCAGCCTCAAGGGACCAAGGACGAGGCTCGAGTCTGGAGCGATCAGGACAATCAATGCTCTAGACCCAGCACGGATGCCACAGGTACATGTGCACACTTCCAGCTGTGCGTGCTCACGTTATAGCCCATGGGTTCTTGGTGAAACTCACCGGCTGGGAGTGACCAGCTGGTTCTCCAGCCACTAAATGATGGAGCCCATAGCGATTCCTTGGCCCAAGTGGTGGGAATGGGGTGTGCATATAGCTAGCAGCTTCCACTGATCTTCTGGATTGTTGCACCTAAAAGAACAGAAATTTATGTCTGTGAGGTACTTAATATAACTAACAGCAATGATTGAGCTTGCCTTCCGTCTGTCATTGGACACTGATGGCAATCAAATTGCCCAGACCTGATGGAACACCTGGTTAAGGAAGGAAAGGAAATCAAGGGAGAATGAGAGAGGGACAAGGGAAGAGACTCGTTCCCATCTCTGACTCATCTCCCTGCAGCCCTCTCCAGCTGCAGATCCCCCAGATTCAACCCATCTGCCTGTTCCTGCCTATTTCCCAATTCTTGGTTTGGTTGAAGGTCTCTTTCTTTTTCAAATGAGAGCATCTGCCACTTCCCTGCTCTGGCTGCTGCCCTTCCCTACCTTTTCTTCTCAAAAGCTCCGCACTGGGCTGACCACCCTTCTGGACACAGCTAGCTCTGCTTCTCATCCTCCCTTGCCCGTTCTCTGTCTTTCTCCTTCCCTTCTACATTAGCTACTCAGCCGAAGCCACTGAACGTCTGAGGTGAGAATTAAGTTTCACTGCTGATTGCAGCCCGGGTGCTGTGTCCCCGTGTGGCACCGCAGCAAAGACAGAGATCACGTATCTGCAGGCATCTCCCTTACACTTCTCACAGAAGGAAGCAGTTTTGGGTTATGTTCCAAAACTATCCAAGTTCAGAGTCCCTTGATGGGGCACCATAGTCACTGTTTCCACTGTGGAGACTTTCTACCAGCAGGAGTTCGATCAGTAAATAATGCCCTTGCAATAGTAATCAGTGTTTTTCATTAAAATCTTCTCCTTTCTTTACCTGAAGAATTGCTCATAAATGTATTATTTAAAATTAAAAAGATTTGACATTGCTTTTCAGCTGCTCAAAGAAGCAGCTAGCTACTCGATGCCGCCTTCTTGGTGTATGCAGGCTTTTCCCAAATGAGTCCAAGCGACTTCATGGGGAGAAGAACCATTGAGTTCTGTGGGATTTCCATGACTGTAAGAACTACAGAATTGAGCTCCACCTCCATGACACCACAGTGATGACCCCTGAAACCTCTTTTCATTAGGTACATGTTGGTGCTGCTACATGGCATGTGGAGAGGCAAAGAGCTTAGTGCTCAGCAGCAATCAAAAGCAGTGTCTAGAATTACTGGGGGAGCTGCAACATGTGTCTTAAATAATTCATTCAGTTCTGGTTCCTCATTTCAAAACAGAAATAGTAGAACTAGAAAAGGTTAAGAAAAGGCAACAGTACTGAGAAGACCGGAATGGCTCGTGTATGAAAGATTCAATAGACTGAGGATCTTCAACTTAGAAAACTGAGCAGGAATATGTAAAAGGTATGTAAGCCCACAAATGTCTTGAAAGAGGGGAATGGTCATTAACTTTTTTCATAATGAGAACAATGGAGCATCAAAGAGAATTATCAGACAGCAGATACATTCGTTATTGTGCAGAAATGCAAGGAAGCACCATTTCATACAACTCAGAATTAAATCCCACAACCAAGAACGCTGCAGAACCAAAACGATCAGTAGATTCAAAAGGGATCATGTGCATGAATGGAAGTTCCCAAACTGCTGAGCAGAGGAGGGAAGGGTAACCTGGGGCAGGATCATCCTCTACTTGCCTGTTCCTTGCCCTTTTTCCATGCACATCGGAGACAGGACACCTGGCTCAGTGAATCTCTGGCCTGACTCGTGGCTGTTATTTAGCACAGGGCAAAACTGCCCCGTCCCATCAGTTCCCAGTACCACTCGAGCCTTACCTTGATTTTCTGCACCCTCTCCTTCCTCATGGAATTTTCAAGTTTCCTTCTAATTTCCTGCTGATGATGACGCTATCAATGTAAGAGAAAGAGAAACCTCATTAACGGACATTCTGAGACGTCAACGAGTCTACAAATACTTGCTTCTGTTCTGCTCATCACTTGCCTGCTGCCCGGTCCTCACCGAGCCCTGTGATGAAACTGCTGCTGGTGGACTCCATTTGCATTACTCCCGTGTGTTTTAACACAGGCAGGGGAACCAGTGAGTGTTTGTAAGGTTGTAGGGACCAACTCCATTCTGGATACGTAGCAGGAATGTGCCCAAGTTTTGTACTCCAATAAGAAACATAACCATGTTCAAACTATTTTGCTTTGATTAGAATTTTTTTAAGAGAATTACCCTGTGAATGTCATCCCGTGATCTGCTGAGTGCCAAGGAGCAGTGAGTGATCAGGACCGTGTATGCTCTGATGGTTTGACACTGTGGTTTAACCACGAGAGGCCGGGGGAGGCTTCACGTGGGGGACGTCAGCCACGAACATTGATTGTCCTTCTTCCCAGCAGAAGCGTGCCTCTCAGGGGAGCACGAGGGCACAGCTAGGGAGAACAGCCCAGTGGGAGTGCACAGGCACTGGCTGTCAGCAGGGAAGTCCCTGAAAAGGCTTACAGGTCTCTAGGAAATGCGTACCTCCATGTCAAGGACCTTATGAAATATGGCCCGGGCCAGGCACTCCTGTACATATCTTTGCTGATCTCTCTTCATGGCATTTAGCCGGTATTCCTTCTCAGACAATATTCTCCCACTCCTTGAGATCTGCCGTAAACAAATATAATATAACTAAAAAGGAGAAGACAGAATAAGGCATGTTTTTAAACGGAGTGCAATTTCCCAGAAGGGCTGCTTTCTCTCCCCGGTGAGCTGCCCCCTCTGCTCCCCCCTCGCTGCTGGAACTCACCTGCCCAGCACAGAACGGGAGCTCCTTTGGCCCCCCCAGGCAAAGGAAGGGAGCGGGAGGGGGCTCAGCCTTGCTCTTCATGGGCCATTGCCCAGGTCAGAGGAGGGGAATTAAACACTTGCCTTCCTACGGTGTGAGGGTTGCACCTGCCTGTGCTCAACAGTCACACCGAGGAGTGCATGAATACTCCTAAAAATAGTCAGCACATTCATCTTTACCAAATTCTTCAGTTTTCCATTAAGCACTGCTGAAAAATAACACTGAAGCTGTTTAAACAGCAAGTAGAGTCAACAACGCTTAGGTTTCATAGTTTAAAAACCCTAAGAGAATCACTATGATTCTGTATATTTGCAAACTGAAAGACTTTGCAGAGGCAAACTCAAATGAGCAAAAAGAGATAGGAGTAAAAAAGCAGAAAGAGTAAAAACATAAAAAACATTCTGAATTTACCAAAACCTCTCCATGAAATACCTTCCTCTGCCTGGCTGTGAAACACAAGCAGATTGACAGACACCCTCACGGCACCGCAGCCGTGCAGCGGTACGGGGCCACGTGCAACAGCTCACTGACACAGCGCCGCTGGGGGGACACGCGGGGGGACGCCGAGGCTCACTGGTACCCGCTGCTCCCAGCCCCACACAGACCAGCACCGCGACCCTCGCCTTCCAGGGGGCGCAGGGGAAGCCTAAGGCTGATACACGTGGAGTAGGGGCTCCAGATGGACTGTCAGCACGTCGCTTCTCGTGGAACCCCCCTCCACCTGCAGCCCTCAGACAAACCCACCCTCTGTGTCATCGTGGGGCTTCCGTCTGGCCCCACGTGATTTCACACCTTTTTCTGGCTGGTCAAATTCTTACCAACCACAACACGCACCTCTAACAAACGACAGAGCCACCAGTGTTTCTACTTGTGCAATATCAAAAGAAACAAAAAATCCTTTTCTATTTTTCTCAGAAAAGGAAACTTTTTGGTCTCACCAGTCCTGATCTCCGAAGATGCCGTCTTATCTTGGCATTGCTGAAATATCCAGCCAGGTGTTTGTCTGTAAGGCTATTGTAGGTTGCGAGAAACCTGGAACAAAATCAATACAGACGCATGTAATCCCCCTGACAGCCAAACTACGCAGCTTCAGTATAAAGACCTACCAACAGCCTGCTGCACAAGAGGCTCTCTGCTGAATCATGCCCGGCATTTTGCCAGATAAGGGCCCATTAGATAATGTAAAAGCAACATCTTGTTGCCTCTGGAAGCCTCGTATCAGAAACAAGAGGCTTCTCCATAAGACACAGGGCTGCGCACCCAGGGGCACACCGCCATGGGGCGCGGGGTCCCGCACAGCCCAGCCCCAGACGGCTCCTCCCGCACCTCCCGCACCAGCCGCCCCACACAGGTCTCCTCCAGCGACAGGCCCAGCACCGCGGGAGCTCCCGGCAGCCTTCGCAAAGACCCGTAAGAATAACTTGGGTGGGGAGGGACCTCAGAGGACATTCTTCAGGCACATCACTCGTCAGACTTCACCCACACAGAGGAATTTTCCTGTGGTCCTCATTGCTGGCTCTCCACATATTGTCTGGTATCTAACATAAAAACTGCTTTCTCCAGTCCACTTACGTTACCTGAAACCACTAACACCAAAACATATTTTTAAGACTGTTTAGTGCTGTTCCCACATGATTTTCACTGGCTTGAAGGTCAGCATACACGTTATTAACTTGGGTGCAAATTTTTGCTCTGATGAAGACTGTTTCTTTGTGTTTTCAGCCAAAGCCTCTTGCAGTAACCACATTCTCATCCATTTCCTTACGGCACTTTCCTCTTCTTCAACGTTCCCATCAGAGGGACTGAATGTCAAATTCATGGCTTGGGACATCTACACAGAAAACTAAGTGGCTTCAATTGCAAGTGTCAAAAAATACTCCTAAGTCTTCCCTCCTGTTTTGAACCATTTCCTCAACTGGGATTCAGCTACTGTCTGTTAAAATGTTGCCTGGCCAAGCACTAATTTGTTCATGAACAAAAAAAGCCTGTTTCAAAAACCAGTTCTCCATTTGGCCTTCACACCAACAGAACCCACAAACCCCTTGGGAAAACTAACCCCTGACAGCAAGGTTGGGGCTGTCCCCTCTATTTCGGGGACCATTTATTCAAACACAACAGTGACTCTAGAAAATTATTGACAAAAACAGCCAAGAATGCTTGTCCCAAAAACATATTCATAAATTCAATTGCACAAAACTTGTGCAGGGCAAGATTCCTAACTTTTGTGGTATTTAGGGGCTAGAAAGCATATGTCACTGCAGTGTGTTTTCGCTGCTGTCACCATATGGCAGCAGCTTCTCCGAAATGCAGCTTGCACTGATGAGAATGTTTCTTTTTTTCCTTCTTTAAATACAGCTACTACATTTTACCAAAACTCATCAGATCCACTCTAGGTGACCCATTTCCTCAAGCTAAACAAAAAACAAATGTACTCTGAGGGAAACCAAAGCGTTTGTGCAACGGGCCAGCGAGCACCTCACTTCTGCATGATCCCGGCACACGGTTGTCCTGGTCCTTGGCATCTGCCACCTCCCCACCAGCTGGGTCCTTCTGAGGGGAGAGAGGTTTGTGCTGGTGGGACAGGAACGTGTCCTCACCCAACCCGGGGCAGCAGAGGACAGCCAGGCAGTGACCCTGCCGCTGGTGGGACCCCGGCCCCACCTGGCAGGAAGCACAGACACTGGACAACTGACTGCTGGGTGGACATCAGCTACAAACCCGGGTCTCTCTTGCCCCACCACGCTCCCAAGGTTTCAGAGACCAAGCAGCTAAACCAGGACAGCTCAAGCACCATCCAGTCTACAGGGCTCCCAGCACTACGCTGCTGCAGCAGCCAGGATGGTTGGGTTGGGTTGCGTTCCGGTACCTTACCTGAACCCCTGGCGTAGGGGGGCACAAGTGTCTTCTGCATTCAGAGCAAGAAATATGGGCCCAATATGAAATGCAAGAACCTCTCAAGTCTTTTCCAGTTCCCAAGTCTATGTACTAGAGATTGTCTTTAATGCATACATTGAACAATCCAAAGAGAACAAAATGCACCTCTCTTCTATTTATTGGTGAAAAACTGTAAGACTAACAAACGAGGAGAACCAGACCACCCAAGCAAGGTCTTCCCCTGCTCCATCCATCTCTGGAGAGCCAACAGAGCTACACCATCACAGCTACCAATGACCAGAGCTTCCAAAAATTGAACCTAAGAAATGAGAGTTGAACACAAAAACCATTCACTGTGAGCAGATATACTTTTAAATAGATCTTAGCACAACCTTATCTTACTTCAGCCTCTGGAAAACAGGGTGAATAACAAAGTGACAGTAGGCTTAAGTTTTAATACTCTAAATCCATTCACATTTGTAAAATGTATACACTCAGATACACATTGCATGTGTTCAGCCTGACCTTAGGGATCTCTGGGCTGGATATATTTTCATTACACAAGAGATTGATCTCTATTGTTTCCTTTGGCTTTAAATTTAAACACCACCGCACCTCTATCACATATCCTTCAACGGGACAGCTCAAGATAAATGTCTATGGTGAGGCTCAGGTACCACGCACAGAAGTAAACTCAAGAAAAAGAAGAGCAAATGAAAAGAAAAGGAATCCAAAAAACCAAAGAGATCGTGGATTTACAGGAATTTTATCTGAGGTTTCACAATAATCTAACTGGTAGCCTACCAACAATAAATTAAACTTTAAACAAACAATTTAGCTTACCCTGTTATGCATGTTGATTAAACACTGCTACTGTAGCAACTGTTCTACATCACTTTTTTAAGCCACTGTTTGCGTGTGCATTTGAAACCAGCAGATTACATCAGTTGTGCTAAGTATTGACTTATGGTATCACCTGGCAATCGCGCGCGGAGGCTGAGGAGAAACTCAATCCAATTCCTTTTCATTTACTTCCTTCCATCTCGTATTTCATGGACCATATAACTAGTTAAAATGCAACTCCCATCTGAGCACAGTGATGTAGCAACTCCACTTTCAAAGAAGTCTCTGTACATGTATTTTCTCATTTAAATTATGAGCAGACTGGTCCTCAGAAATGCTGAATTAAATTCAAAGTTCAAAAGGGCATTTGGAGGAAATAAGGAAGTGTTTTGGGCCTGAACCAAAACGCATTGAGCCATTGGAAAGAACCCAACCAGGTCCACGGTGTTTGGAGCCCATGCTGTGTATGACGATGATTTTTAACACCTCTCTTACTCATTGGAAAGGATATCAGGACGAAGGCACAGTAGGCAGCCTACATTAGTTTTGTAAAGCAAATCCTCACAGTTAATAATTTACCGTGCAATTAAATCAGTGACCGCTCGCTCACCAAAGAAATAATCTAAGAGCGCACCAGAGCTTTAGTTATTGATTGGTGGCGTCGTAGGGAACGACAGCCCCCGCGCTGTATGTCACAGCAGGACCTCATTGCCCTCCAGGCACACGAACCCTCCTACCCTGATGGGGACCGTTCCTCACCCTAACGAGCTGATGGATCTTCTGCTAGGGACACAAACAAGAAGGGCTGGTCCAGCCTTCAGGCAGAACAAGTCTCACCACACCACCCCCATTCAGCATCCCACCAGGCAAGGGTACCTTCCTGCTGCTCCTTTTGGGAGCAAAGACTCCTCGTGGGAGACCTGCCAGGCACCCGGCCGCTGCCGGCCGTGCCTTCCCAGAGGAAACTCCTCAGGCACCACGAGGTATTTCCTGCTTCCAGACAAAGCACTGTCAAGGGCTCCAGAGAAGTGAGCAGAGGATGGGAAAGCGGTTTTCTGCAGAACTGGAATTCGGCATTAAGACCTGAAGGTCAGGACTTTGTGAATCCTGTCTGGGAACGGGCCATGTGGTCCTAGGAATCCAAAGATGGTACAATTCCATCATGGAGAATGGGATTTTGCCATCTGCTCACCAGTACAGGCATTCAGAAGATAAATGCTGCCTTTATCATGCTATTCAGCATAAATGCCTATTTTTTTTGGTGCCTCCAAGCTTAAGACAAGGAAATATGGCCAGTGACTCTGCTGCGCTTGGGTTCCTCTCTCTGTGAGAAAGAGGAACACCTATTCAGAAGATGAAAAGCCAGGAAAACAATCCCCAGTCTCCACAAAAGGAGGTTCTTGCTTTGTCTGGAGACAGAGCTGCAACACCGGTGAACCCACTCTTCCAGCTGCAGCCCTGCTCTGACATGGCCCTCCTCCGACAACGGGGAGCTGCCATACAGCCCCTGGACGTGCTGCCACCAGACCACACCATCTCCAGACATCACCCCGAGGCACCACGCTGCTGCCGGACATCATCCCAAGACACCGCTCTGGCTGCTGCCTTCATTCATTTCCACTGCTGCGCTCAGGAGAACCAGGCTAGAACACGAGTACTGAACCAAAACTCACTGAAGTCAGCAGATGACTTGAAGTTCAGACGGGGTTTTGGAGTCTAACAATGATTAATTGGTTTGTTCCAAGCCCACAAAACCCACACGTACAGTTATACTCAGGTGATAAACATGGTCGGGAGAGGCCACAGTCTCTCCAAATCATATCATATCTCTGCTTAAATATTTGCTGGACCCTTCAGCCCTGGCCATCAGACCTCAGTGAGACCACTGGGCATCTTCCCCAGGGACACACAGATCACAGAGCTTCTTATTTCAAAAGCTTCTGGTGCTTTCTTTACTCCTCATCTGACCTGAATTATTTAATGGCCAAACCACTGAGGAGCCTTTGCCCAGATACTCAGTGGGAATTACTTTATCTTATGAATACTTTGCCCCAGGGGACGGTCCAAGCTCAGAGGCATCCACAGATCTAGTGAGCGGATAGAAAGGAGCTTGCTCTGCCTGTACCCGAAGGCAGCCACGGTGCGCTGGAAGGCAGAGTGCTCGCCCAACGCTGTGCCCGAAGGTGGGACAGGACCCTCGGGGAGTTCAACACGGACAGGTGGAAATCCTGCTCCAATCCTGAACACAACTAGACATGGAAACGGGAGCCAAAAGTCTCCTGCTCTGCTGTGGACCGGTTGTAGGCCCATAAGCAAGTTGTGTCATGTCTTATTCAGAGCATCCCCCCCGAAACAGGATGTCAAATTTTGTCGCGGAGACGGGGACGTGCAGAGCTCCCCGGGATGTGCAATTCCCTCCCTCCCGGGGGAGCCGGGGTTCTCCGAAACGCACAACCTGCGGAGACAGCCGAGGGACCTGCCCGAAGCCGGGGGCCGGTTCCCTGCGCCTCCCCCGCCCGCTCCCGACACACGGTGATTACCGGGGGGCGCTCCGCAGGACGCGGGTCACAGCGCTCGCCCACCTCCGCCGCGGGACCCCCGGTCCCACCCGGCACCGGTCACCGCACCCACCCCGCGGGCACGGAGCCGCCTCCGCGCGGGGGCCGTTCGGGCCGTTGCTCCCTCGGGACGGAGCGGGCAAACGGCGGCAGCGTCGCGGGCCCCCGCTCCCGGCCGAGGGGCTGCGGGCACGACAAGGACACGTCCGGGGCCCGACGGC
>JAOXNO010000004.1:34790498-34809819 GCA_028565335.1 Limnodromus scolopaceus
GGCCCGGCCGCCCACCGCAGCCCCCGGCCCCGCAGCGGCACGGGCGGGTGGGCGCCCAGCCCCGCGGTGACGCCGGGCTTTGGGGACGGGGAGGGACGGGAGAGGGGGCAGAAGGCGTTTTGATGCAGCACAGACCTCTGGACGCAGAAACCCCGCGGGAGGCGAGCGGATGCGGGGTCATTTCATCTATCCACCCCCGCTCCCGTCCCCCTCCTTCAGCACAAGGGACAGGAAAGCCCCAAAGCGCACATTTCAGTCATCTCTACCTTTACTCCAGTACAGGAGACACAACCACCCTTCCTTGCTCCTCTTGTTCCCTTCTTGTGAGTGCCAGCTGAAGCACAAACCCACGGTGATGCTCTGGGGGCCCAGGGTACACGCGGACGGGGCGCAGGTCCCCAGGGTGGCGGAGGGCAGGGACAGCCATCCCACCCTGACACAGTTGATCCAAAGTGCCGAAGGACTTACACCGCCCTTGTGATCTACCCACCCTTAGTATGGAATTGTCTTCGGTAGAGGAAGCTGCTATGACAAACATCAATATCCTCTTGATTTTTTTTATCTTCCCGACCCTGTAATTAAAGTCTCATTAATTTATTGTATCACGCTGTAGCACACAAAGAAGTCAGGAATACACACAGGAGCACGTAATGACAACAGAGAGGGGACACCTTTAACAACTAGAAAGCGTAGACAGCATTTATTTCGGGCACAATGAGATTAACAAATATCAGCTGCTCCTCAGAACCATTCCAGGCGTTTCCGTTTGGGAGACACGCGCAGGAGCCGTGTCCAGCCCCTGGCACGTGCTCACACCCGCACAACGAACCCCAAACCTCGCCTGCGCACCAACCCCGCAGCCCACACGACCTGTCCCACCACCCGGGCTGCCACCGGAGCCGCCGCTTCAGACCCCCCTCTGATCAAACCGGGACAAGTCACTCAAACCCAAACAAGCCGACAGGGTTACCCTGCCCCGCTCCAGTGATCCCCCCCCTCCTCCCCCACCTCGCTCCGCTCTGCCACGGGGACGGCGTCTCCCGAAAGGAGAGGGGAACCAAGGACTCTCAGGGCAGTCAGTCTCTGGCCGGTGGGTGCACAGACCAAACACACCTGAGAGGTGACCCAGAAACGGGACAAATAACCGCTCCTGGCAATTCAGCTGCAGAAGTTACCCAGCAGAGACGCCTTTCCCTCCACTGGCCATTAGTGTCCCTGACGGAGAACACGGCCCAGACAGCCGTGAGCATCTCAACGTCTTCCCTTCGGCTGAGCGAGGGTGGGTTGGCACTAATACACGAGGCTGGGACTACTGTAACAGAGCCGTGGGCAAACCCATGTCCCCAGCTCCAGCACGACAGCAGTGACGGGATCTCACATGGCTACAGCTCCGGCCACCAGCTCCAGCCCAACCCTGCTTCTGCTGCAACACCAGCAGCACCACCCCGCTCTCAAATACAGATCTCCCCCCGAAAGCACCCACTACGGGTCCCTCGCTCATCCTGCGCTTGCTGTCCAGTGCCACGTCATTACCTTTATTCACACAACTTTTTCCAAAACTAAAACAGCCCCTTCCATTTGCACGATACATCAAAGATGCACAAAAGAAGTCGATGTTCTGTTGCATTCCTTCACGCAGCAGCGTGAGTCAGGCTGTGCTGTGCTGTGCTGCTGGGCTCCCTTTGCAGAGAGAAGCCCGCAGCGATGGAAACAACTCCTCTGACATCTTCTGGCGAGCAGCCCCGTAACGCACCCTGCGCAGCGCCCACACGCAGAGCACAGACCTCTGCCCCGAGCCCCAGCCCTCGCTCTGAATCATGAGCCTCTCGCTCATGTCACACCCTCTGACCACAGGCCACATTAAAAAGAATTAAATATTTAAAAAGCTATACAATTTATAAAGAAAAGGCATACCTTTTATATGCACATCATTTCCATAATCATATCCATCACTAACTGTTACTCTAAACCTGCTATTTAGTACCTTAAGAGATGTTTTACTTTCTCTAACAGTGTTATCAGGTGGAATTGCAGGCTCCCTTCGCGCCATCAGGCTGCACCCTGCCTCAACGGACAGGAACAATCAGCATCTCTTACCTGAGTAACCAGTGGAACACCACCTGTCACCTACCCACAGCGCTTACCCCAGCTCAGCCATTCCTAAACCTCCAAATTCCAGAAGAAGGAGAAGTGCAACTCCCTGCTCCTACAGAAAATGCAATGCAGAAGGAACCCAGCTCCTCTCCGTGGGGAAAACCACACAGCCTGGGGATGAAGGGTCCTCCATGCTGGGGGGACGAGCAGGCAGGGACCCTGTTAATGGTCACCACAGCCGAGTCCACCTGGTCCTTCTCTTCCCCAGCAACTGCTTTCCAAGGCACTTACTACAGTCATCAACTCCCCAAACACTCGGGCCTCCTCCCTGGCAAAACAACCCCTTCGATGCAATGGATTTAAGGTCTATAAGAACTGGAAACAATGAAATGACAGGGTGTAACAGCAGCACGACTTCAGCTTTCCATTTGCACAGAAGCAGCCGTGCCCTGGTCTACCCGCTTTGGAAGATGGAGCTCAAGACCTGACCGAATGTTAAAAAGCAAGTAACCTTCACAGGCAAAAATACTTCTAAAAATCTCCTGTTCAGTACGGACTCACTTTTCCTCAAAGGAACAGAAAAGCTCATCCCTGAAGGTAAGAAAACTCTTCTGCAAGTGATGCCTTCACTGCTCATTAGAGAATTGTATCATTAAAAGGGAGTGCCTGTAACACCAAACAGTATTTTTGAGTGTAAAAACTGTCAACATATGAAAGAAAGTGCCCTTCCTTAATTGGATTGTATTCGGAACAAATCACTAATGTGCACACATTCATTTCTGAACTAATGTGAATCCTCAGTACCCACAAAAGCGGTGCAGCCTCCCCTCGTCCCCTCGTAGCCAGGGGCTCAGGTGACTTCACCTTTCAGAAAGGTCCCAGGAAGAAGTGAAACCCTCGCTACCCAGCCACCCACCGCTGAGGAACCAGCTGCCTCTGGCAATGGACCAGCGCAAAGCAGCAGACACCAGCGCCCAGCTTTAGAGTTACAGTCCGTTTGGATTAACTGGGAAACTCTCCCCTCAAACACTGAGTTGGGCACAGCGAAACGAAACCTCTGCTTCCACACGCTTCACATTCAAGGGATTCTTTGGCCACCTCTGGAGCTGGAAAGTGAACTAGTTTGGCAGTAAAAGCTTTTATTCCAAGTAAATTACATGACAAGAGACGAACATGTCCAGAGCCCCAGATACACACCTCTCATTCCCTCTCTGCGGGTGTGCCCCTGCCGCAGGAGCCGGGCTGGCTCCAGCCCCACACTCACACGGTGCCAGCGCTGCCTCGGGTACTCGCTTCCCCTGCACTGCAGCCCCACGCAGCAGAGAAAGTTTATTACTCCCACATCAGCCAAAAAAGCCACAAAAATTACCTTAAAGTATACCCAAAGTATACTCTGCTTATTACAAAAAGAAAATACGTTCTTAATTAATTAATTAATGTAATTAATTAATGTGAGTTAGCATTTGCTGTTACTGTCCAACCTGATCAAAAGTATGTTTTGTAACATACGTTCCACGAATCACGTAAGTAAAGGTTACAAAATAAGTGGGTGAGGAGGCTACGGCAGGAGCACCATCTTTCCCCGAGCGCCACTGCAGTGAATAATGTCCTCGTGAGCCTGAACGACCTTCTCCAGCGGGTACTCCGAGCCCACGGTGGGCTTCAGCCAGCCAGCTTCTACCCCATCCAGGAGCGCTGCTGCACACTCCTGCCTCTCCTCCTGCATGGGACAGAGACGGCACTTACCACAGGGTCTTTACATTTTAGAAAAGTATTATGCAAGTGTTAAACCAAATTTCCCAACCCAAAAATGTTTTATGATGTTCTGAGATTAAATCAAAACATAAAGGAGTGAACAAACAAGGCAGTTACAGTGAAACTGTGCTTTCATCCCTACAAACGATTTTAACCGGAATAGAGAGGTGTTGGAATAAGCCAACAAAACATTCTTTAAAATAAAAACGTTTCTCACCTCCGTTGCAAGAAACAGACTGACTCCAATTATGCTGGATTCTTTACTCATAGTGTCCCTTGGATTTATCTCGATGGGACCTCTACTGCCCACGACCTGGCACAAACGAGGTGAAAGACAATGAAGTTATAACTGCTGAACAGCGTCGCCAAATGCACCCCCTGAAGCCCGTGACAAAACCCACTCACCATCACCCTTCCCGCACAGGAGAGCAGCTGCAGGTCAGCAGCAAGGTTGACGTTAGAGAGCATCTCTATTATTATATCCACTCCTTCCATCCCCGTGTACTCCTGTACAGGACAGAACACATTATTTAAATCGCTCCAATTAGTGACTGGGTGCCACTGTTTATCCATATGCTGCAGATAACACACATTTTACAGTTTATTGTTTAAATTTTAAATACAGCCTTTGTGCTAATTCTGACAGCTAGTAAGTTTAATTTTAGCATATTTGACATGCTGAATTGCAATATGCTACCATATTGGAACTTGCTGGGATGCAAGAGGCTCTAAATGCCGTTGCCTGTGAAAGCTCAGCTTCTCCAGCCTGGAAAAGTTTTTCACTGTGTGGAAATGAAAAAGGCAGTATGCTACTGCTCCTTCATAAATCTGCTTTAAAAAACCTCTGCAAACAACTGTTTGCATTCTGTAAGAAAAATACATACTGCATCAACTAGCCCTGATACATGTGCTTACCTTAATTTTATCAATGTAATTAGCTTCCCTGTGATTAAATGCTTGGTGAGCACCATTTCTCAGAACCACGTTCATGCCTTCCTCAGTTCCTGCAGTACCCAGAACCTTTAAACCATAAGCTCTGGCAATCTGACATGTTGCTATTCCCACCTGGGAGAGGAAAAAAAAAAAAAACAAAACTTTTTTCTCTTTCTTTCTTAGCATTTTGAGCTTTATATATGCTACAAGCAACTTAGAACTTACCCATTTTAAAAGTTGGCCTGGTAAACATTTTTCTTGCCATAAGTAATTTAGATCTTAAAGATAGCCAAATAGTCTTTAAAAAAGAAAATATATTTAGAGGCATAGTAAAGTTTTGTGCTTTTTTAATAGCTATCAGCATTTGAGATAAATCCACGTAGAATGTTATCTGTCTGTGAAAGTCGGGCCATAAATATTGGACACAAAGCCAAGGAAATTCTCTTCCTCCTACCCATACATATCCCACGGCCTGTACAAGTGCTCCTGCAGCAAAGGTTTCAAGCCCACAGAGCACCAGGTTTGCATTGCGTGCTTCTGCAAACCAAAGGCGATACGGCTTCTCGAGAAACACAAAGTTAAGAACAGAAACACTACACTTAGTTTAAGGAGAAAAAAAAAAACAACCAAAAAACGATTCAGCGATGATGCTGAATGTCATTCCAGTATCTCAGAATGAAATCTGAATTCCTCCTCCTGTGAGACAGCCATAGTCACCTTTTTGCTGTCCACCAAACAGTGAAGGACACTGCCCATTGATAGCAGCAGTTCAGTGCCTCAGCAGAAGCTGGGCAGCAAAGTGCAGAGTCTGAGGGATAAATTAAACTAGAATGTTGTGTGAGAGAGAGCTAAAGTAAAACGAAAGAAAACTATACTTTCAGTTTCACAGAGTATTCAGTCATGAATGTATAGATCCCAGCACGTCTCCCTGCTCAGGAGCTGGTGGCTGGTAGCCAATAGGTAGAGATACCCCAGAAATGCAGTTACTCTGCAGCAGAGGTTACTACTCAGAGAGCTGAGAACAACTTGCACATATTTTAAAATTGCATCTTTCTGCTATTAGTTTTATCTCAGGAAGTTATAAAGTTATAAAGCTTGGGCACCAACTTCCAATTGCACAGGGTGTTCATTCAGGGACCCTGTGCAGGAGGGGCCTTACACAGCCACTCATGAGGTTTCATCGTTATTTGGAGTAACAGGGTTTGCTCTAAGCAAAAAGTATCCTAAAGTCTCCAAAATAAAATTTCATTAATTTTGTTGATCTGGTCATTGACGCAAACCTGACCATAAATCACATGACAGACTAAAGCAGACCCAAGGACAGAAATCAGCATTTCTTATAACTTGCCTTCTCAAAATACTTACTCCCCCACTGGCCCCATGCACAAGCACGCTCTCCCCAGCTTTGGCACGGCCCCTGCATGGAAACACAGAAATTATTGTCACCACAATTGCGGGACTTAATCACGAAGTATCAGGTTGCATATACTGGCATGAAATCTCATCTTTCACACAGTAGTATTTCCAATTTATGGCTAAACAGGTATAATCAGGAGGCAAAATAAGCCATATCATTTATGAATTTTAGTAATGTGTAATTATGTGAACACGCAAGTAGCAGCAGGGAACGGTCTGGTGCTGAACCTCAGTTCAAGATCTTCACCTGTCACAGGTCTTAAAATAAAGCACAACGGCTCTCATCATTTCCTCTGCCAAACGACACCAGATTTCCAGCCCTGAGCCCTCCCCCAGCTGACACGGAATTTTAAAAATGCCAGAATCCCCCACTTTACAGGACAATGAAAACATGACCTTCAAAATTTTAAATATTCAAAAGGAAAATGCACAAACTTAGATTTGGCCCCTTACTTTTGGAAAAGGGCACGATACGCAGTGAAGTAGGGTACTCCAATGGCTGCTCCCTGCCTGAAGTCCAGTTTATCTGACAACGGGAAGACTCTATTAGCAGCAGCAACTGCATAATCTGCATACCCTCCAGAGATCGTGGCAGTGGTAAAAACCCTGTCACCTTTCTAGAAAGGAGGGAAAGAAAATAGGGAAATTAATCACCTCCCTTATTTTATCCTGAATATACATTAAGAATCTCTTCACAGGGTTTAGGCTGTCTCTAACAGATCTCCAGTTATATTTATCACAGAGAAGACTTTTATACATGCTAATACATTCAAACAATGCAACACAAACCATACAATTTCATATACTTAGATTTAAGTGTCGTAACTATAACCCCTGCTCTCCAGTGTAACACACAAACCTTAATTAGCCTTAATGAACCTGAACACTGAAGAATTCCATCCACAGATTCCAAATGCAAAACCTCAAAAGCTTTTACAAACCCCAAAGAAACATTTCTCAATTATTTTTGTTCAAAGGTGGAAAAGAGATACACTCTCAATATACCCTAAGGTGAGTAAATACGGCTGCCGCTCTCCAGCAGGGGATGCTCGAAGTCGCGGTGCCGGAGGAACCGCACTGTACGCGTGTGCCCGGCGCCGCCAGCAGCCACAGCCACCCAGCTCTGGTTGTTCTACTACCTGCACAGTGGTTTCTTGTCTCTCCCACAACAGTTACATAAATTTCAAGCCAGGAAACATTTTTTACATTTGTCCAAGACCAGCAGTCCAGTGATGTGAAAGGAAGACTAGATTAAAAAACTAAATAAATTTCATAGATATATTTTAGCAAACTGGTAATTGCCTTCTCCTGTCCCAAGACTCTCCCCCTGAGAATATCTAAGTAAAATTACTAGACAGGAGTAATATTTGAACAGTTTTAATGACAAATATGTAATTTATGGGGTTTTACAAGTCAGTAACATAAAAACTATTTTCATTTCCCAAAAACACAGAACATTTTTCAGTTCTGCGTGAAATTACTACCTCAGACAGAAACATCCAACTTCAGGTATTTCTGCAATGCCATAAAAATAGTCCTGAACCACAACTTCTGTGCACCTGATGTCATCACTTTAAGCAGAGAAACTGAAGCGCCTCTTCTGAGCCCTCTTAACCCTTGGAGGGTTAACCCTTAACCCAGCACAGACTGGGGGGCCAATGGGATCCTGCTGGGGGCTTCTACCTGTCAGTGAAAGGGATTTCCCCCCTGAAGAGATTACACGATTATAAGCAATAAAACCAGGAACAGTAGTACAGCAATCGCACAAAGAGGATACAATAAACCATAATGAACTTAACCCCAATGTATAAATACCTTGAACGCAGTCACACGTTCCCCAACACCCTCTATCACCCCAGCCACGTCTGAGCCAGGAGTATAGGGCAAGACTGGCTTCCTAGCGTAATTCCCAGAACGGATATATGTCTCCACAGGATTTACCCCACAGGCATGGATTTTAATTAACACCTAAAAGAGAAGATGCTTCTTTAGCAATAACTAGAAAGATTTAAAACTTGAATTCACAACACATTATCATGGCATTTTAACTAAATTCTTAAACAGTCAGCAAAAATTCAGTGTTGAACTGAAGTATTTTCAGGAAATCCCTTATATGGAATACATAGCCCACAAAACAGTGAAAAACCCATGTTTGTTAAAGGTAATGTCTCAGGTAGTATGAATACGCTGGTCAAAAACTACGTAATTCAAGATGAAAAGTTTTGGTTTGTATTCTTCATTCTGTTCTGAGTGCAGCTATTATCACTCAGTATCATTATTCCAGTTCACAGAACTCATGTGTACCTGATCTTCTTTTGGATGAGGAATTGAGACGTCTGACTGGAGTTTAAGCACTTCAGGGCCACCAAATTCAAAAACTCTGACAGCTCTCATCACATTTCTTGTGGCTGCCATGGCAATCAGAATATCTGGGGGGAAAAAAAAACAACAATATTGTATTGCCTTCATAATTTATTTTGCATCTTCAAAATACAGAAATCAAACAACCACCTGTCAAGCAACTGATTAAATAGCACCTCATTCCTGATTTAAATTGGGAGGGGAGAAGGGTGTGTGTTTTGGGGTTTTTTGCCCAAATTTTGCAAAAGGCAGACAATTAACCCTACCATTTGCAGGACATTATGGGTATTAAGAGAATAACACACAAATAATTTATCCGCAGATGTATTTCTCCAGCAGCTCCCGTGAATGCTGCACTGCTAAGATGTATGCAGAGATGTACAGCACTTTGGGTAAAAACACTGACAATTTACTATTGCGTTCTGGCAAAACAGCCTGTGGTACATTGGCTGGGAAACGCAGGGTGATACCCAGCCCAGTGACAGCCCAGTCACTGCTCCTGCCCGCTCTTAAACCTGTATGCAAAAAAGACAACACAGAGCCACTCATGGGCTATCAAAAACAGAGGATATCATAGGACTCCAGAACAAGCCAGGGGAACTGAAGTGCAGAGGTTCAAGATTCCAGTCCTTAATTCCAGCTGGATCTCACCGCAGCGGCTGTGTGTGGCACAGACCCACAGGCCCGGGCTGCTGCGGCTCACAGCCTCCTCAGCATCAACAGACACACCAACAATTCATCAACACCTGCAGCTGCGACTATTCCAACTGCACCCACTTGTAAGGCGTTTCCAAGAAAACACCGCAAGAAAGTCACTCCTGCCACAGGAAAAGCTATGCACAATTCTTGCAGGGATCCAATGGGTTCAGACAGCGGAGCTTTACTTTTATTTATTTACATAGCAAATAAGCCCTGACAGCAAACCGGCACACGGGAACCCTAATGACACTGAGAGGTCTCACTTTTGGCCAGCTCCAGCTAAAGAGCTTTGGCGGTGTAGCTAGAAGTGGGCTTTTTCCCAAAGACCATTACAGCTTTTAAAGGTAGCTGGCTTAATCGCTATTTTTTTTTCTCCTGACTGATACAGTCTGCAAGGCGTCACGGCTTCGGCTGCCTGTCCAAGTCAGGAGGGGTGTCAGTCTCAGGGATACACACCAACACCTCCCCGGGACACGGCAAAAACCTACACTGCGGATTTCTGAAGCACAGGTCACTTTCGTACGTAGTGGTAATACACCAAATTAAAAAAAGGCTTCCGTTCGGCTCGGAAAAAACCCGCCCCCGGAGGTTTGCGTGAGCGGCTCCGCAGGAGGAGGCTGAGGGGGGACGGGACTCAGCGCCGGTCTCCAGCGGGCGCAGGCGGCTCCCCAGCGCCCCGGCGGCAGCGGGTCAGGGGGAGCGGAGCCCAGGAGAGCGGGCCCAGCCCTGGACCAGCCTCCCCGGGCGGCGGCGGCCCTTCGGGACGAGCCCACAACAGACAGGCCGGGCGGCGGGAGCGGGCCGGACGGCGGGAGCGGGCCGGGAAGGCCGCGGCCAGCGGGAGCTGAGCGAAGCACGGCGACAGGGCTCTCGACGAGTGCCCAGGGGACTGAAGCGGCCCGAGGAGAAGGGATGAGGGAGGCTGAAGGGAGTCTCACCGGCTCCTCAGGAGGGACGGGCGGCTGCGGCGCGGAGAGGGGACTGACCAGACCCGCTGCTGTCTCAGCGCTGGCCACGCCCCTGCCTCGCCCCTCATAGCCAATCCCCGCCTCACTCACGCCCCTCACAGCCAATCCCCGCCCCCTCCCGCGCGTGGAGGTTTGTCCTTTGCGAGCCGCCGTCACCTTCGCCGTTCCCCCCCCAAGATGGCGGCGTTCCCTCAGCGCAAGGCCCAGTGCCTGGGGCGGGCGGACGGCAGCAGGAAAGGCAGCCTGGACGAAAGGGCGGCCGGCGTCGTGCAGCTGTTGAACGGGCGGCCCCGGTTCTGCACCACCAGCTCCTGCTCCGGCCGCCTGGTCCTCTTGCAGGCCCCCCCACCCCCCGCGGTGAGGGAGGGCCGGCTTCTGGAGTGGGCCGGGCCCGAGGCGGGACTATATTTTTTATTTTTTTTTAATATACAACGCCAAAAATCCAACATCCGCGGGTTTAATCGTGTCTCTTCGTTGCTAGGATATAAACAGCGGGGAGATCCCGAAGAAAAACTGCACGTGGCTCATGGTAACGCACGAGTTGTGCACTAAAGGCGATGTGGTAAGAAGACAATATGGGACATCTTTTATATTTATTTACTATAACGTGCCTAATGTCATGGGAATCACGTAAAATAGAAATAAATTATTTTGTTTTTTTTTTTTAATTCCTATTACTGAGATGAATTGACACCGAGCTCAAAATAAACTTTGGGTATTCTATTTAATAAACTCTTAAAACCGATTTTGAAGAGAATGCTTTTAATCCTCATGCCATAATCTCTGCATAGTTTAAATGCAGCTAATACGAAAGTTCAATAATTCCTGACTGTCTGGAGGCATATAATCTCCACATCACAACCGTTTGACAAGAAGTCAATAATTATTATTGCCTCTACAGCAGAAAGCTTTCAAAAAGCAATATCTGAAAAATCTAACATGCAGTGATTATTATTTTTCAAACCCTTATTCAGAATAAGCAGGAATAATAATGCTTTTCTAAGCAGGTGATGTAATCTTTCCTTTCCTTAAAGGTTACTGTTAGCATAACAATGTAGTTTTCATTTGTGCAGCTTTTCACGTGCTCTCTCTTTTCCCTGCTTGTTGGATTGCCAGCAAGGTATCAACTAGGGACTAGATTTAAAAGCCTTTCTGTCCAAAAGTAGAATAAGCTTAATTTCTGTAGGATGCTGGCGGGGCTGTGGACAGTGCTGTCGTTGGCAGGCTACGCCGGGCTGAATGAACGCCCTCTATTCCCTGTTAATTCCGAAGCATGATTGCTGTGTGAAGCCAGGCGTTTCCCCAGGAACAGCTCTGGGTCAGGCAGCAGCAGCGTTCCTGCCGGACAACGCGGCCTTCATCCCCTTCCCCAGCAGCTGGAGCCCCACGCAGGCGTTAGTGCAGTAACTGTAACACCTCCTTCAGGATGATTCGGCTGTAATTAACAAATATTTTGTGTTGTCCTTCTTACCTGCTCCGTAAGCTGTGGCCGTTCTGGCTTTGTTGTTTTGGTCAGCAATTCCAGGAGCAACCAAAATACATTCATCTGTTTCCATTAACCGTAAACGTGACAGTTAAAGCTGTCTTGAAGGAGACAGTTAAAACTGTCTCGAGCCCAGCTTGCTGTGCTGACATTAACAGACACCTTTCATTTACAGACACCTGAGATTAGTGTAACTAGTGAATCTCTTACACTGCATTTTTAATTTAATATCTTAAAATCCTCTGAAATTAAAAAAAATATATACAATGCAGTTCTTTGAGCATGCTTTCAAAGTAGTCTGCTCTCTGCACACATCTCTCTGCTTTGTCTGTCCCGAACAAGAAGCAGTTACGGGACCAAAATTCTCTCACTGGATTTGTAGCTGACTTCACCATATGCAAGCATTCTCACCCACACAAAAAAAGTCTCCAAAATATTTGTCTCCATTAGTGTTTGTTCTAGCAAAGCAGAGCCTGCTGAAATTTGCACCAGCAAACTTGGGGCTGAGTAGAACACAGTAGGTTGTTGCTGAGAGGAAATACTCTGATTTTTCCTGTTCCCTTTAGCAGGTAGACGGGATTTTTAAAAATTTTTTAAACTAGCTTTGCTAGTGCAGTATTTGGGAAACGAGAAGGGAAGCGGGGATCTTGCATGCTGCGTGCTGTGCCTTTTGGCTGTCAGATCATTTGACCTCACTGTGTTTATTAACCTCAACTGTATGAACATGGGATATTTGGTCTGTAATTTATTTTTATGCCTTTATCCTCCCAATGCTTAGAGAAAAAGCATCATGTATTATAAAGTACCTCTTTGTAAGGTTATTTATACAACACAAATATTATCTCACAATTACACAGTAGCATAAAACTGGAATTTTGTGTGAGCTTTTTTACACATCACCGACAGGTACCTTCCGTCATTTCACAGCAGCAATTAGAGACTCACTCATTAGAGATGAGGGGCCTGATCCTATTCTCATCAGCTTCACTGGGAGCAAATCAGGGCCCCAGACTTTGTAGACTTAATAGAAAATTACTTTCAGTATTGCCCTATTAAATTGAACTTACAGGAGATTAATGATTTGGATGCAGTAAGATAATAAAAAAAACCTTTACTGAAAGTATTGTGTTCCATTAATAAGGTTTTTAAGGAAAGAAGCGTTGTAGGACAGCCTTGGGGCAGTGCTAACTGCAGAGATGATTTCAGTCGATGTGACTTTCTAAACTACTCGTGTTCTGGCTGGAAAGCTGCTGCCTCTGGAGCATTTGCTGAAAGACTTGCCTTTGCGGGGGCTGAGGGGCGCTCACGGGGAGACACCGCGCTGACACCACAGAGCCCGGCACGGCACGGCAGCGTGGGACCTGGCCACAGCGGGGTCTGTGGCAGCACAGCTCAGTGCCGGGCCCCAGCAAACCCTAAATAAGTTACTTTGGGTATTTCTGTACAGCCCTGCGTTAACCCAGCTCGGTTCCAGCCCCCATGACCGCGAGTATTTCTGTACAAGGCCACATTATGCGACAGCGGCCGTTTCTGTTTCTCATCAGCTCTAGCACAGCTGTGGTTACGTGGGCATTTTTTTAAAAATCTGGCGCACAAATTACAACCTTAGCCATTCAGAAAGACCTGCTTTCAACTTAAAATAAGAACGTTTATGGGGGAGATGCTGCATAAATACATTTAAATACTTTTCAGTGTTTAAAGGAAAGGAGAAAGAGTGTTACTTCAGCAGTTTGCTTTTATGCCATCATGTCTTAAAAAAGCATATGAATTTGATTATTTCCTGAAGATGTTACTGAATATTTTCATTTTACAGGAAAGATGAGAAGGGCTAGACAGGACAGAAAAGTATGGGCAAACAGCTAAAATTTCTCAGCATAGCAAATTTGTAGTTCTGTGAATTAAGCAAGTGACAGCAAACAAGAAGGGGGGGGGGGGGGCAAATAGGGCTGATAATTAAATAATAATACAGTGAAGTAAGTAATAAAACTGCCTCAAAGTGACCTTTCTGAATGGAAACAAGTGATACCAGCCTGTAGGATTTCTCTGCATAAAGAGAGCACAGAAGAGAAACTGTAATGGTGAAGCCATGCAGAATGTCACGTACCTTCCTCTACACTCGCTAACCAGGAGAAATTACCACTAGCATCTTGGTCTGTCAGCAGAACTGAGGGGCCTGAAGGGGATTTCTTGAATTTTATAATTATTTCTTACTTACTAATAATTCTTTTTTTTTTTTTTCTTGTCTTGTGGGTCTTGTCTCTAATTTCAACCTCTGCATTTTTTTATCTTCATAACTCTTACGCAGTAGGCTATGCATTATTTTAAACTTAGATTAACATGGGATCAAGTATGTTAGGCCATGAATTTAACCTACTGAACCCCAGAAAGTTTTCTGAAGTTGAGGGATGTACTTCAGAAAGTAAATGTCTTCGATTTTTAAAGAACAGTTTAAAAAAAAAATTAACTGAAAAAGCAGGCTCAGGTTTCGTCTGATTGCAGGAACACACTCCTCCTCCCGGGCTGTACTGACTGTATCGATTCAGTTGAATGTACGAAGAAGTAAACAGGGAATAAGCCTTTACACGTTTTTAAAGTCTCCCTTGCAATGAATTTCTATCAAACCTAATCAGTTCGGCAGACAGAGTGGTGGAAATCCATGGAATTTCTATGTATTATGAGCAGTGAAAAATCAAAAGCAGCTGAACAAACCTGATTGCTGGGAACTCATTTGCTGCATTTTTAATGCTTGTTTCACACACGAGCTATTACTTTCTTTTTTCTTTTTTTTTGTTTCATAGAAACAGTACACACTTGCAGTATTAATGTAAATATTTTGGTGTATTTTCCAGATGACAGCACTGGAGAAAGCCACTGGTGACGTTGTGCTCAAGTTTGAACCATTTGTTCTTCATGTGCTCTGTCAAGAACTGCAAGATGCACAGCTTCTGGTAAAATTACATCAACCAACAATGTTACATTGTTGTCCCCTAATATTCCTTGCTGGAAAAGTCCTGCTCCTGAGTAAGCTTTGGCTCTTAGGAGTAGTCCCAGATGTGCTGTATGTTTAATAACTGGGGTAGTAAAAGTAAGCTGATGAAGAAAACACAGCTTTACACTTAGTAAAGATTTTGCTGTAGTTTTTAAAAAACAAAATTACTGAACTCCAATTGGGTGTCCGAGCTGAAGCAGTTGCCTGGTGGAGAGTTTTTCCCGGGGCGGGGGCTGGGTTTCTCTGGCTGGCTGAAAGCGATGGGCTTAGTGTGCCTTTGCTGCCAGCCAGGCCGTTCGGCTCCAGTGTTTCACCTGACTGAGTTGTCCCTTTGCCTTCCACTTTTCCGAGTGACTCCAGAGAGTGACGCCTGAGGGGCTTGTTCCCTCATTAAGGTAGAGGAGCATTGATGAGCTTCTCTTATAGCACTGCTGCCTTTTAGCTCTGAGGTGTTGCAGGACTGTCTGTGGGGTTCCCAGCTGTGCAGCAGGCAGTGCCCCGAAGCATTAACATCCTCTTCACACTAACGAATTGAGAGGAGACGATCAATACTGACCGTGGTTTTTTGAGAACCAACCACAATTTCATGATACTGTATGAGTTTGATCTTAAAAACACTTTAATGTGACTATTACTGCATTAACTGGGGGAGATGGTTTTGAACAACTTCTTTTTGCAAAGCTGTGTTTATAAACTGCGTTGCAACCCGTCCATCAATATTTGTGTCTGTGAAAGTGTGTAAGACCTGCAGAAGGCATTTATTTGTTCTGCAGCACTCAGTGGCCATCGACTCTGGCTTCAGGAACTCTGGTATTTCGGTTGGCAGAGGAGGAAAAATTATGATGGTAAGGACTTTTCTACTCGCCTGCAAGGAATGTAACAAAATCGTATTGTTACTGTCAACCTTGAGTTTTTTACAAGCCAAGATCTGAACTGTTAAGTGATGGACAGCTGTCACAGGGCATGCTGGAGCTTATTTCTGGTTTAGCTGACAGCAAACTAACCAACTGTGTGGATAAGTGTTTCTTTTCCTGTACCAAACTCCCCATATTATATAGATAAGCCTCATAAAATAATTAAAAAAAAAGTTATTGTAGACAAATCCTTCTCTGTGTGTTTTTAGGCTGTCCGGAGCACTCATTGCTTAGAGGTTCCATTGAGCCACAAGGGGAAACTGATGGTCTCTGAAGAATATATTGAATTTCTGATACATGTAGCTAATCAGAAAATGGAAGAAAACATGAGGAGGATTGACAGGTTTGTAAGAGTGCACCAATCCTTCTCGCGACATCTAAATCCAAAAGTGACGGACCTTATGTGAAGAAAAAAAAAAAAAACCAAAAAAAACCCCAGCCAAAACCCAACAACCCCCCTGAAGTCTAAAATACAATTTCCATTATTTTTTTGAGCTTTGAGGACTATAAATTGTTTAAGCAAAAATCTATAAACAACATGAGTTTTTGGAGTGTCTTTGTTGCTGAGCGGGGTTTCGGATTCTCTTTGTAACGATCACAGTATTTGTTACTCCAAGGCAGTAGCCGTTTCAGGAGCGCTCAGATTGCTTTAATCCACTGAGTGCTTGGTAGAGTTCCCAAAACTGGTGATTTCTGGGGCGGTGGAAGGTTACAGACACTTTGGGAGTTTACATTTGTCTCCAGCTGCACCCGGAGTGGGCAGAAGGGACAGAGCGTAAGGGCCCGAAGGTCGCTGGAGAGACGCTGGCGTACTCACTGTTCATTCTCTGTGTCCGTTGGAAATCCCTGCGGTTCTTGTTAAAGGTACCTGCTGGTAGCAGGGGTCCAGCTGACCGTTAGTGGTGCCATCCAGCAGCTGGTTAACCTGAGACCACTTCATAGCTTCTGTGGGTTTAACAGGGCCCTAATGGCACGCGAGGATGTCTGACACAGGCACACTGCAGAGAGCAGTGACATGGCACACACAGGGACACTGCCCCTTTTTCTTCCAGTATTGGCTTGAACATTTCAACATTAGCAACGATTCTCTTCTCTTGGCACGTTTTGATTACATTATAAAAGCATGAGTTTCTCAGAGTAGTTTTACAGATTCTGAGCAAACCTGCAAAGATAATAACTGCGCATTTGTTTCATTCCAGATTCTACAAACGCTTGGAGTTGGCTTTGGAAACTGCCCTGGGTGCAAACCACCCTCCCCAGGGGACGGGGAACCGCGCTGTGTACCTGCGCAGGAGGAGGAGGAAGACCGTTCAAGAGCAAGAGGCACGCGCCTCTCCAAAGGATCGCAGTGAGGAACTGGAGCTGGAGGATGGTGCAGAAAGCAGTCTGGATATTTTTGCTGAAATCACCATATAGACTAAGTCATTTGAAAGCAAGTGGCAAACTGAATAATTGTAATGCTCTTCATAAGAGAGAGAAATACCGCTCTAACTGGTAACACTGTCATGGACATTTACCAGAGAAAAAAAAAAGTTAAACAGAATTGTGGGCAGGTCTAATGCCACGGGAGCACAGAGAACAAGACCACAGAATGTTTGGGGTTTTTTTAACAGCACTGTTGAATTAACAATCTTTTTCTCTGTCCGTCAGTTATCCCAGCAATAACTGGTTTGCTGCAGCCTTTGGCCACATTCCCTGTGGAAGCATGTCACTGGCAAACGCTGGGTTTTGGCCTTCTGATTTTTGCAGAGCAGAGAAACTCTAAAAACTGGGTTGTTGTCTTGGAAGGTTTTTAATCCCTGTAGGATTCCCCTGTGCAAAACTCTGTGCACCAACACCGACGGCCCTTTCAGAGCAGCACAGGGGCACGGTCGGGGCAGCTGAGTGGCAACACGTGGTGCAGCAGCGAGAGCAGAGGGGCAGAAGGGACGAGCTGCTCTGGTGTGTCCAGGCTCCATCCCGGCGGCGGCGCTGGCAGCGAAGCTGGGGCCGGTTTTGGTGTTTTCCTGCGTTTCACTCGGTGTCAGGCTCCAGCCCCGCCGCGTTCCTGCCTTCTGCTTCCCCTGGCCAGACGCCAGCAAGTATTAGTGTCCTTTGCGTCTTTACCCCAGCACTCTGTGGTTCGTTAGCACCTGGACTCGGTGTGGGTCATTAGCACGCTGACTGTCTCTCTCTGGCCAGCTCCAGCGCTGGGCAGAAAGTCCCCTGAGGTGCACAGAAACCAGCTGCAAAGCACTGACCCGCAATCAGTGTTCAGTACACACCAGTGTGATAATTAGTGCGTTCCTGTACTGCACCACTGGAAAAGTCACTCCGTACTTGTATTTTTCAGAGAAACTGTGAATTTATAAACCTCAGCAGCACCAATGGGTGCTGAGCCCTCCCTCTCGTCACCGGACAGCGGCTGACGCTGCACAAGGAGGCCCCGGCTGACAGAACTGGTGTATTTGGTACCACAACTCCCTGTTCACAGGCGTTGGCCGGGTGCTGTCGTTGTTTCCATCGCGTCAGCCCCTGTCTTGGGGACGTTTTCATTCCACTGTAAAAGTTTGACGTACTAGGTGGCAGCTAAAGGGAAAAGTAATTGGGGGCTTTAAATAGCCTCTGAAAGAGCTGTCGGGCCGTGTTTCCAGGCGCAGGCACGCCAAAAAAAATAAACCTGAGCCTTTTGTGCCGCTTGTTTGTGTTACCCACCATTTCAACAGTTTGGTGCCTTCGTCCTGGTCCTGGGGGGCTGAGACCCCAGCCCCTGGCTGGGCTTGGGAAGGTGGGAGGCCAACAGGGTTCCAGCCTCGCGAGAAGGTGGCAGTGGGGTCTGATGGTGGAGGGCTCATCTCTGATGCTGAAGAGCTGCTCGCTGGGAGGCACCACTGCCCGCCCTTCAGCCGGACCGAAGCTCCCACCGCCATCCAGCGTCTGCTGCCGCGCGAGGGTGGGCAGCTCTTGCAGGCAGCTGCCCGGGCAGAGCCCATCCACAGGTGGTCCCCGTCCCCACTGCTGGGGGTCCCACCATCCCCCAGGTCCCTCCTCGCCGCCCAGTGGCTCCTGCCTGCGGAGGTGACCGTGGGGGGGGTTTGCTCAGAGCAGCGTGACCCATCTCCTGCACTGACAGAGTCCCGGGGGGTCCGTCCCGGCCCCGTTACCGATGGGCCCTCGGCAGCGCTGTCACCGTGCCCCGCGCCTGGGGAGGTACAATTCAGCCCTGAAAAAGTTCAGCACATGCAATGAAACCGCATCGGCCTCAGCCCCTGCCCAAAGGGCCCGTGTTCCCGAGAGAGGGGCGGCTCTCTGGGAATTCCGAGGTTAACTTCCAGCGGGGTGCGGGATCACCCCGGCGTGAGCGGGAGAGGGGCCACAGACACCCGCTTCCTGCTCCCCAGGGCAGAGCTGTGGGGCCGCCTGTGGGGACCATCCGCTGCACCCACCTCGGTTTGTGGGAAGCTGCTTTTTCCGTTTTCCATTTTATTTTCAATCAAAGCGCTACGGTCGTGGCCCAAACCCTCACCCTGTGTAACAGCACGTACAGGATTTAGTTCTTAGAAATACAGTTTGTGAGAAGCTGCTCGCAAACGTGGTAGGACCCCACATTCCTCTGAAAAACAGCACCAAATTCAGGGAGATTTTTGACAGTCTGAACTAGAAAGGCGACTGCCGTCCCGTTACGTTGTTCCTGCCAACTCCAATGGCTGGAGACTGCCGGGAACCTCCT
>JAOXNO010000004.1:34819095-34830734 GCA_028565335.1 Limnodromus scolopaceus
GGGGGGGTAGAGACTGTCACATCCACAGACCCTGCCTTCGTCACCTAAGGCCACCTCCCCACAGGGGGGATCTATTCGTTTGACAAGAACCTCCCATCAACTGAAAAAAATGAAAAATTTTGAACAACTCTTTGGTTAATGTTTCAGCTCAAATGAAATCTTGGGGAAGAAAAAGCAGTTATTTGTTTAGTACAGCTATCTATTATTTTTGAAGGGAATTTTTTCCCAATTTGTATTTCAGGAGAGGTTTTGTTAAAAACAAACACGTCAGCTCGTTGCCATCACCCAGCAGCCACGCAGGGTTTTATCCAGGTGTACTCTGTCAGCTCCGGGGGCAGCCGGCCAGCGCGGTGACACGCCAGACCCCTACATCCCTCTCCTTCCTTAGCTGGCGTTGTGAACGGAAGGGTGTTGCTCCGCAAGGACCGCAGAAGGGCAAGGAAATGATCCATTTCGTACATGTGCAGCCATTTCCCTGGCTACAAACCCCCCTCAACCCCCAGCAAGGCTTTGTGGCTCCGGTTACGGCAGCGAGCTGGCCGGCGGGGCACGGGCAGAGCTCCCTTGATCAGCCACGAGGCCCGTGGCATTAGGGAGGAATGCGCGCTTTATTTCCTCCCCGAAGCCCAAAGCTGAACACATCTGACTGCAGCGTTTCAGAACTGTCACTTAACATTATCAGCTACATCTCCCGCAGCCCGGCACCCCCCGGGCGGGGGGGAGCGCTGCAGGGTGGCGGCGTGTCACCGGTCCCGAGCAGAGGGATAACCATCGCTGTACGGCCCTGACATCCACAAATTGATCACATCAGTGGGCAGTGGTGGTCCTTTCAAGTACGCTCCTTTTGTTTCAGCTTTACAGTAAAATTACCAGCAGCAGTTTACAATTAAGGGAAATAATAATAACTGCGTATGCTTTCATCTGCACATACAATTACAATAAACTGCATGCTTTAATAGGATTGTGAAAAATCTGTGTTTGACCCATAGAAAAAAGTAAACATTCTTGTTCTGGATACTATATCATTATCACAACAAAGGGAAACTCCTGAAATCTGATGATTTAAACATCTGGAGAATGTTAATCACTTCAAAATGACGGATGTTTTTTATTTTAGCTTTTGACAGACACACTCCTTTCATAGATAGATGATTATTTACATAAATTACATCACCAACGTGAAAAAAAATTCCAAAATCACTTCAAAGGATAAAGAGCTTAATTAAAAGGAGACTTTTATATTTCTTCTCGTGTGGAGCACAGAATTAATAGAAGAATTCGCAAAGGGAAAAGCTAACTCCATCATTTTAAATATGACGCAGTTGTGCTGCAGGTTCCCCCCCCACCCCACGCAGGGGCTTTGGAGGGGCACTTCAAATAGAGCTGAGGTGCAGCAACAAGCAAGGCAGGAGAGAAGCCCCCCTGGATGAAGAGAGCACATCACCAGACAGGCGGGGAGGCGAGGTCTAGCCTAGCTTTTTAAGCCCATCTGCAAAACACACAGGGTTTGGTGCCACCCTGATCCGTGCCTGCAGCCCCGATGGGTCTCTCATCACTAATTTCATACGATATAAAGCCACTAACTTCAGCAGAACCATTCTCCATCAACTCACAATTATTTGTTTTTATATATACATAAAACAAATAATATGTTGTCTATATAACATATAAATAGTATGTTCTATATAACATAATGTTTTTCATAATACGTACGTGTGTATATTTTTATATACAAACGTATGAAACAGCACCAAATTCTCCAAGCGCAGAATGATGGGATCTGCAGCAGGTCCTTCAGTCCTGTCCCCCAGTGTTACACATCAGGAAACAAACCCAACATCGCAGCCGCTGGGAATTCCCAGGGCAGACCCGGCCGCGAGGTGCCAGCTCCCAACTCTTCGCAAGACAAGGATTTCAGAGAGTCTGCGGGAATGAGCTGGGGGAAGGTGCACCATGCACCATCCACAGAGAAACACAACCACTTTGGACATGGCTAGGTGATTGCTGGGTCTGGGGGACCACCAAACAGCAATGCTGATCCAATCCATCGTCACCACGCCAGTCAAATTCACCAACCTCAAAGCCAGCCCAAACTGCACAAAGTACCTCAGGACAGCGTTCGGGAGCCACCGGCTCTCTCTGCACGTTGCCGTGCCGGGGGCTGCGCCCCCCCTGCCCCTCGGCGTGCTGCCCGCCAGCCCCCCCGCAATTTACCTGATCCGCCACAATTTCCTCCTACACTCTGAGCTGATCCGCACGCTGACCTTAGACAATTTGTCTTCTTTCTGGCAGAAATGTCATCCAAAAGGAAGCTATTAAGTCAAGAAGGTAATTCTGCAAGAACAGTCCACTGTATAAACAGAACTTGACCCAGGGTAATTTATTTCTAGTCCTGCACAAAGGAGCTTAAGAGATATGATCAATATATTTCAGGATCTAAAAACATCAATGAAGGCGAGAACATTAAGAATTTTGGGCAATACTTATGAGAAGCTGTCTTTAATACTAAGAACTGAGAAACTGAAGTGTAAAACACAGTCTTTAAAATCTGAAGAGATTTTGTGTCTGCACTTCATAGGATAAACATCTGCAGATAGTACAAGTTTTGTTGAGCAAGAATTTGTCATTTAATTCCTCCCACAAATACATTAAACTGTGCTGATGCCCTCAACGATTAACACCATTACAAAGATTTTTTTACTGCCTTAATTCTTTACCAACTTTAGAGGCTGCTAAAAGCTGGAAATAATTTTAAAAAGGGGACAAAACAGTGAAAAAAATGTGAATTACTGCTGTACAACATTGAAACAAATTAATTTGGAGCGCAGAGGGAGGCCTGTCTTCCTTATTAATACCGCACTAATATCTTGCTTGGCCCACACCAAAGTGATTTCCTTATCCCAGACTGGTTCTCACCACATTCACAAACCACCAGCCCTTTCTTACAGGGACCGTACCGCACTGAAGCCTGACGGCTGTGGCCAGCTCTCCCCGGGCCATCGGGGTCCTCACCAGGGCCACCCCCCTGCGCTGGCCAGCACCATCCCCTCCCTCCCGCTCCGGCACAGGGTCCTGCCGGCACACCGGATGGATTCGACACTTCTCTGCACTTCGACACTCTGCACTCCAAGGCAGAGTTCAAAGGTGTGAGGGCAGGAAACTCACCAGGATGAGTTCTGCAAAGAAACAGCCGGACATGCCCCAACAGCCGGGGTTTGTGTTTCCTGGGCTCAGACAGCTCACTGTGGCTTCGGTGGGTTCTTGGGATATCGTCACAGTTTCATCTGTCAGCAGTGGGATAATGTCACAGGTGCTACATCATTAAAGCCCTCTTCTTGTGTGCAAAGCGTATGAAATAGTTAATGGTATTTATCCTTGAGAAAGCACATGACTTCCCGAGCTATAAAAAGCAGTTCCCTTTCTTGCCTGGTATTTACACTTACATTAAATAACACACTTTCTGCAAGTACCAGCATTTGAAGTTCAAGGAACTTATCAATATCAAATGTTTCCTTGATGGCTGCACCTGGATCTACATGAGCTCATTGTATACACCTACACCCAAGTTCAAAAGAACTGTCCCTTCTGTTTGTTCTCAGGGAGAAACATGAATACATGTGTCTGACAAACTCAGAATCTGCTTTTTGTTCTTGCTCTTGTCACCCAAAAGGGGTTTTATAACATACTGAAGGGTCCTCGGAATCTACTGAAACATTACTCATACTAACAAGAATGAAAAGACAACTCAGTTTAGTGACTTTTGACCACTATATTGCTTTTGGGTCTCCCACCATCAGCTGGAAAGACTTCTTCATATTTTGTGCCAGAAAAGTGAGTCTGTTTCTTGGCATTATTTGTACATTCTTCCCTCCTTCCACATTTTCCACTTGAAATTGCAAATTCTTTTCACAAGGGGTTCGCTTTGCCTGCTGAAGCCAAAAAACCTCCGTTTCCTCTCCAAACTTTATTCCTGACACAGTGCAATGAGCTTTTGGTCATTTAGGGTCTATTTCTGGCAGAAGGACTCGCATCACGCAGACCCTCGTGCAGTCTGGCACCCGGCGCAAACCTGCGTTCAGCAAACAGCATTCTGCTGGCACGCGGGCCGGGACCCACCCCGAGCTTACGACGAGCCAGGTACTGAGCACTCCAACTTCTGGGCACTTCCCCAGGAAAAAAACCCACGTCTTTGCCTTGTGGGTCTGGCTGCAAGACAACTTTTATATCCCACATTAGGCAGCGTATACCGGAGTAGCGTGGGACACCGGGAACAAATCCCAGGGCTCCAAACACCCTTTTTGTTGGCCCACGAGCCAGTTCCCACCTCCCCTTGCCTTCTGCCTCCCCTGCAGCGACTCCGGTCACCGGACACCACACCACTGCGTGCCCATCAGAGGGGCTTCCATCCGCCCAATCCAGCCCAGAGGAAAAAAAAAAAAAAAAAGAATACCCCAGAATTAGTCTATTAAAGCTATTATTAATATATTACCTGATTTTTATCATAGTTTATCATGGTTTAAGCAAGTGAAGTGAAGTTGTGGTATTCAAAGACCTGCCTGCAACAAGAACCAGGCCGTCAGCTCAAGCCCACCAGACAGTCAGGGCACTAGTCCTTTGACAGTTTGTCATTGCGCTGTTTTCAACCAGTTTCTGAAGTCTATTTTAAGACTTAAGGATTTTCTGTGATCCAGTTACAGTTCTTGAGCTGCTTTTCATTTAAGACATTCCTTCAAATGGTCAGACCTGCCAAATTAGCGTCCTCCACTTTTTTCTCCATTGACAGTGTTCAACATATTAAGGGAGCCAAATCCAGACATTTTTACGCAACTTTCCATTTACACAATTCATTTTGTCATAACAAAAAAATTCACTTGTGCCAAACATTCAGAGTTCAAAGACATGAGAAGTGACCCAAAAAAATTGTTAAGTAGCAAATTTTCTGCCACCTTTAGAATGAAAATCTGTTTTCCCAACAGCTCTTCCCATGAAGGGCTGCGTTGCCGTGCCGGGGAGGTGAGCACAGGCCCTGCCACGCACAGAGGCAGAAATCCCAGGTCTGCATGAGAACACACAGAAGAGCCCGTTGGGGTAAAGCTGTTGAGTCCTGCTGCGCGCTGGGATCACCAGTGCTGCCTGTCGGCCCACGAAACACAAGTCTCTCTTCCTGGGGTCCCACCTTTCTCCAGGACTACAGGCTTCCAAGCAGCCACCCAAACGGCATTGGAAAGCCGGGCAATCCCCAGGGTCAGCTGAGCTCAGCAAGAATGTGCACCATGCCTGTGTCTTCTCCCTTAGCCCTCACTTATTTGTGGTGTCATTTGCTAATTTATTGCCCTCAATTGCAGGAGCTTCCAGTGGGTGCCTCTGGCTGGCACGACCTAAAACAGTCATTATTCTGTTTTACCCGCGAGGTTAGATCTAAGGAAGTCTGCCTGAACACTTACAGCAATGCAAGGGAGATGCCGGCGAGGCAGAGCTCACACAGGTAGGGTACGACTGCAGACATGGAGCACTTGTCACTTCCTAGAGCAGGCAGGTCACCCCAAGGCTGGAAACCTCACACACAAGTAAAATCCAAAGCAGACAGTGAAAACTCCCCTTGCTGAAAAAGGGCACCGCAATGAAGGTGGCCAAACTGCCCCTGAGCAGAGAAGCACCGCCAGCATGGCCGGTGCCACCTCCAGCACAGCCCGCCAGCAGGGCTGGTCAGAAAGCCCAGCACCACAACCCTCAGCTCGTGTCAGAAGGAGACTTACTCACATGTGGCTGCCAGCACCATGAATGTCCTCTTCCAGGGACAGCAGGAGAAGAGAGTCAGACATCCCCCTGTGATGTACTTGTTTGCAGACACCAGTCCACAATCTGGAGAAGGTGAAAGAGAAAGGCTAGAAGCAGCACACAAGCACCCTATGCTCCCCCACCTCACCTGGAGGCCCTTCATCACCGGTCCCTCCCTCTCCCAGCTGTGGTCTCTCCTCCCAGCCATCACCACCACCTGAGGACAGGAGCCTGCCCCGCACCCCGCCAGCTTGCCTTCCCTTCTCAGCAGGAAAGTGCTCGACCTCCAGGTCACCCCCAGCAGACAAACACCGTCTCTGGCCTGAGGAGTTGGAGTGCAGGTGAGCTCCTGCTGGTTCACAAAACCCCAACACAATTCCCTGCAGCTTGGGACCGCCTGAGCCCCACTCCTGGGCTGTGGGGTCAAAGGCAGTGTGTGGGCACCTGGTCCAAGAGGGAAGGCAATGGTGATGAATCACACGTTGACAAGGCCTGTGCCAGAGTCTCCCTGGCAGTCCCCATAGAGAAGTAAGGGCTGCCCCCCAGTCTCCAGCAGCATGGTCACAGCCAGGACTGAACTCAAGGTGGGCACTGTCACAGAGGGTGGACGTGCCAGCATCTGCTCAGCCACGCAGCCTTTTAATGAGGTCAACAAAGGAGTACCTGTTCCCCTTTGAGTGGAGTCTTGGCCAGCAGCACTCGTTGGCATTAACAAGGGTCAGTGCAGGTTCTGTGAGCACCCAGAGGCAGAGCTCCAACACCTGAAACCTGCACAGCAGCCGAACACCTCCTGAGGAAGAAAGGCCACAGAGTATTTTAAGAAGAAAACAAGAACAGAGTTTAGTCACAGTTTTTGTACCATTGAATGTATTGGTGAAGTCTAGTTTCAATACATAATATGTGAAAAAAGTCTAGAGTGTGTTTTCCTTTAATATGATAACTTTACTTTGGCAGTACACAGAGTTGGCAAAGCATGACACTTAACTCTCACCTTCAAATACCCGGACTCTTCCGGTAGCATCCACCATCCCTGTTGAAAAACAGGTCTCCAAATAGCTAGCAAAGTGTCAAGCTGGAGAGTAGGCTAAATCAATGAGATCAATCTGTCACCTCAGATTTCTGTGTGGAGTTAAACACACTCCTAGCATAATGTGTAGTGGCATGTAATGCCAGCTGGAGTTAACTTGAGCTTAAAAAAAGAACTAGAAACTCTAAATCCGAGAGGAAAAGTGATTCAACAAGTAGGTTCAGGATATCAGATGAATAGAAGTTACTGATGACAACAAACTGACCAGTCCCCGGGGAGTTAAAACATAAACAAACACAAATCTTCACTTTTGAGACTTTGAGAGATCCATTCTCTCACCTTTGGTTTCAGCTTTTCTGGTCAACACCAGACTGAAAAAGTAACTGTTTGCCAGCCTGCATCCTTCCAAAAGAGCATGCAGCAAGCAAGGCTGAAAAGTCCTTGTAATGGTTATAGGTTATCCTCGTGAGTACACCTTTACGATGGTAACAAAAGCGATGTAATAAACACATGCCTGAGGGACTCAGGGCTGAGAAAGTAATATCAGATAGGAATATGCATGTCTTAGCCAACCATGTAAGATCAATGATGCTATTAATTGCAGGGGTCTGCAATTGCATGTCATATTCCTGTTCCCTGGACTCCCTACAGACACAACGAACTACTGGCATCACTAAAAGCCACTTGCTGAAATGCCATTATTGGTGGAACAGGAGGTATGGAGGCATGATGCTACAAAAACCTGCCGATATGCACAGGTCCCCTAGAAGATTTCAGTTTGTTACAATCCAATTTAATGTAAAACCTTGCAGAAGTGCTGGAAAGCTTGTTGCAACTTTGCAATCTTATAGAAAAGCACAGATACGACTGAAAACTAAGCTTGTAAAACTCTGTGATTGCCATGAATATTGCAGAGATGCTGCCAGTACCTGAGGAGCCATTCTGAATAAGTCACTCTGGATGCTCACTCTTGCTCTGCGGCTGAAGGACTGAGCCCTGCGGTGCTACCAGGCATAAATCTCTGTCGGGGTTGGGAGCAGGGACCTGACGCAAGAGAAACGTAACAGGATGAGGTTCTCCGGGCCCTTGCTGCTCCCCAACACTCCCATCCAGAGCCTATTCCTTAGAGCCACACACACGTTTTAATCGCTGCCTTCACCGGGAGCTTTGTGTCACTGGAAGCCACACAATTTGATTGTTTCCTCTGAGCTGCTAACGCCTAATCATAAACATTTCTAGGGTCACATTTTCCTTTGCATTATATTAACAGAGCTGTGATACAATTATTGTGATTATACCAGCATAGCACAGGAAATCTGGCCCTTTAATCGCACAGCACTCACAGCCCATAGTAATGAACACTCACTCAATAATCTTGGATTTACTATTCTTGCTCACCCCCCTTGAATCTGTGATTTACCGTTGCATTACCTTTCCTTTTCCACTTTTTCTAATTTTCAAGGGTCTGCAACATATCATTGTGGAGTTCTCCAGCCTCTTTGCAGAGTTGAATCAGAAACATTTCTCATGCCGAGTTGTTTAGGAATAGGATGTACAGCTACTCCATATCAAGGGTGTTCAGAGAGCTATATAAATGGCTCGCACTATTTTAGAGCTGGAACCAATAAAAAATTCAGGGTAGAAATTTCAGATGGTCTAAAGTGCCAGACATGTTCTTATATATCTTTATAAATCTCTCAGCTAAGGCTATCATTCACTGAAGCTAATCTAAACAGCACAGCTTCTTCAATTAAGTATGTCAATAGCGGAGTCATTTCAGCCTAGTTCCCCTGAACATCTTCCCTCATCCTTCATTCCGGTTTAACCTAATTAGGGTCTTACACAGCACAGGCACTGAGAGATCCTGGGATTTCTATACCATCTAATTGTTCATTGCCATTGAATTAAACTATTCTGGGACAGAAGATGGAGCTTTTCAGTCCCCTGGCTCTGGAATTATCTCCTGTCATTGACTGATGGGGATCCAGGTCTGCTGATCTTCAGGGCACACAGCAAAACCGATTCCCTCAGCCATTGCCCAAGAAGAAATCTTTGTACTGAGTTTGAACTTTCTGTCACGCAAAGTTTCTAGCACATGTGTTTTCCACGGTCAGAAAGTAGTAAGGTGGAAACTTTAAAAGAAAATCAAGAGGCAAACAATAAAGATAAATCAATCAAAGTGGCATATGGAGGTATAAAACCTATGTCCAAAACTGAGCTAGAAAAGCCCCACAGCCTCGCTGTGCCCCAAACATGCCAGGCAGTTCTGCTGCTGCACAGCAAAGGAGTCTCGGCTCCAAACCCCAAATGCTTACTACTGACAGAAGCAAATGGTTGACAAGAAAGAAAAACAGCTTGATGATTATCATTATTTGTCTTCACTATCTGCAGCCTATGCCATTTGACTGTAATTAATAAACAAAGCAGTTGTGTGAGCATCCCTGGCTCACACAGTTGTGTCCACAGTAGCTTCAGGAGTGGGCTGTAAGGGAACAGGGGAGGGACCAGCAGACTGATTTTCAGGAAAGGCAGCACAGGAGAGATCTGAGGAAAAGCAGAAGCAGAGGGAGTAATTTGGGTTCTGGTAACTACAGCTCGTTCCACAGAAGTCAAACAAACAGCTGAGGCTGTTGACATTGTAATTCAGACATCCAAGTCCCAACGCACACTGAGAATGCTGTTAGTAGTTTTAAACAAAAAAGTGTGATATTATTATCCTTGGGATGAAATGATGTCAAGGAAATCAGTGGTCCTGGCAGCAGCTCGGTGCTGCGACTCTGGGAAGTGTAACTACTGCACATAGAAAACCCAGGAGGGACAGGCAGGGGCTGAGATCTCCCCTTCTCCCCAGGGCTCGTGACTCTGCCCTGCACTGGTCTTCTTGGCTGTGGCTACAAGAGCAAGCCCAGAGCTCGGCCTCAGATTGCTTTTCACATGGCAGCAACGATGATGATAGTTAAAACACTTTGTAAAAGTAACTTTCCTTTTTATTTCAAGTGAGTCAGACTGTTGTCATGCCCTGAGGATCAATGTACTCCCAGCCCAGCAACCTGACAGAGAGAAACTCCAGAACTACAGCCCAGGATCAGGCTGGTAGAACTGTACAGCGGGTTCTTACCTTTCCAGTGTTAGACATGAATGTGTTCCTCCTCCAGAAATTAGCTGCAATTTCTCCTTTTGAACAGTGGCCACTGTTGAGTAACACGCTGTGAAGTAACGTGCTGTCAAGTCACTCCATGGACAGCCAGGCTCCAAGGCAATGTTCTCCAGAGTGCGGAGCCCATCCCTCCCTCCCCTCACCCCTCCTCAGATGGTGGGTTCTGAACTCAGGCTCCCTCCTTGCCTTTAGCGTCATAAGCAGTTTATTCGCTGTGTTTTGCAGCCACATCAGTCCTTTAGTCACTCCATGAGACTGGACCTACAGTCGGTCACCCACGGCTTCCTCTCAGCTCACCCCAGACGAGCACAGCTCACGCTGCCCAGCCACTGCAGGCTCACCTCCACCATGGGGACAGCAGACCCCACCTCACCTGCCCAGTGACACGTCCCCAGTGCCTTTGTGCTGAACCGTGACTAGGATTTGTATGCCCAAATGTGCATGGTCTTGCCCTGCCAACTCTTCAGACATCTTCACTTGGTCTTCCTTATCTTGGGAGAAAACAGTGTGAGAACCGATCTCCAAAATCCTGGTGCCTCTGGACAGCCACGTCAGGTCATTACAGTCCACACCACTGTTTGAAGGCAGTGCACCAAACCATGGAGGCTGGTGCCCATTGCCATATCAGATATGCCTCCAGTTCTCCCCGCAACTGATAATAACACCAATTCTTTGTTCTACTATTATAATGATTGTTTGGAATCATTGTTACTATGAATGCAGAGGATAGAAAATTAAAGTAGCACACACATTAATTGGAAAAATGCATTTTTAAGGATCAGAAGTCAAATCTTAAATGACAGGCGCAAACAATACTACCTCTCTGTGGAAAAGATGTTGATCTTCACAGTTATGGATGTGGCACTTCAGAAATGTTTGTTCAGCAGTTTCCATTTTAATACAAGCTTAAAATATTAAAATTAGAGCTGGGTGAAAAATGTTCAGCCAAATAATGTCAGGTCTATGTTCATAAATTCCATTATAGTTAGGCAAAAGCATAAAAAAAAATCCCAAACTAAACATTTTTTCTTTTTAGTTTTCCTTTTTTTCCAGTTTTTCAGTCCAACAAGAAAAAAGACAATCCCTGAACGCAGTTTTTTTCTGCAGCCACAGGCACCCCCCGCAGCCCTGCAGCCCCCTGTGGCAAGGCCAGGCTCCATCCTGGCAGTGTGACTGTCTGAGTCCCCCTGCTGCTGCACAGCATGAGCTCTTCTGTCCCCAGCTGCGGTGGCCCCGGAGGTGGTGACCATGGTGGTGGTGGCCATGGCAGGGTGTCCCCCTTCCTCCTTTGGCCCTGGGAAGACACGGCTCCTGGGGTCAGGTCTGGGATCCTTTCTGTGCCATGAGCAATCGGTTCCTCGCTCACGCAAACTGCATTTTCAGACGCCGTTGCTGCCCAAGGAGGCACGCGAGCTGACTCCTCGTGCCATTTCCTGCACCATTTCTGGCTGCCTCCCCTCCTCCTTCCAGACCAGGTGAAAGAGCAGCGCTTGTGTTTTCTGTGAAACTACTTCCCCCTGCGTCTGAACACGGGTCACCCACTGTTGTCAATGGAAATGAAAGCTGTGGCCGAAATAATTAAAAAGCAAGAACATGGTGAAATCACACACACAGAATCTTAGTGGTTGGAAGGGACCTCTGAGATCATCGAGTCCAACCACATTAAAAAAAAAAACA
>JAOXNO010000004.1:34832893-34849698 GCA_028565335.1 Limnodromus scolopaceus
TTTTCTCCAGGCTGAACACCCCCAGCTCCCTCAGCCGCTCCTCACAAGGCTTGTGCTCCAGACCCCTCACCAGATCCATTGCCCTGCTCTGGACACGCTCCGGCCCCTCAAGGTCTTTCTTGTTGCGAGGGGCCCAAAACTGGACCCAGCCCTGGAGGTGGGGCCTCACCAGTGCCCGGTACAGAGGGGCAGTCACTGCCCACCCAAGTCCTGCTGGCCACGCTGTTCCTGACACAGGCCAGGATGCTGTTGGCCACCTTGGCCACCTGGGCACACTGCTGGCTCATATTCAGCTGCTGTCAGCCAACACCTCCAGGTCTCTTTCTGCCAGGCAGCTCCAGCCACTCTTCCCCCACCCCAGAGCGCCCCATGGGTTGGTGTGACCCGAGGGCAGGACCCGGCTCTTGGCCTAATACTGCAATCCATCATCAGCTATTCACTGTAGAGGTAAGTAGTGTGAGCTTACACTTTTCACACCATATTTTTACTCAATACCTGCCAAAGACTGGAGCCAAAATGCTGTCAAGACTTTGTTCTTTTCACTTTTGATTCCTTGAGAAAGAATCCGAGGGAAAAATGTGACTAGGACTCCTTTAAACAAACTGAAAAATTACATGCTCTTACAAATGAATAGAAGAGAAAGACAGTGAAAGAAAATGTCATCAAAATCCCAGGATCCCAACAGTCACAGAGATGAGAACAATCCTCTGGTAACCCCGTAGCTGCATCAAAAGCAAGTGAGCAAGCTGAGAGCAGCATCACTAAAACGATTACTCAATTCCTCCTGGAAGTTTACAGCCAATTCATGTCTTACATGCCCTACACGCCACATTCTGCAACAGGTAAAAGCAAACTCAGCCATCTGTTCCCGTTTTAATTACAAACCCAGCTCTTTCAACCCGTTCCTGGATGACTTAATCACACTGGGAGACTGAGCAAAGCTGACAGACGAATGTGAGCACAAGGAACACACAGTTGTTAATGCGAACCTTTCCTCTGCGCTGAGTGACAGAACTCCTGCCTCCATCAGCAGAGGCAAAATGCCCCGGGGACCCTGGGGAGGCCTGATCTGGCTCCAGGACTCGCGTAGTACTTTGCATTGCCATAGAAGCTGCACAACTCACCATACTGGGTATATTTCTCCTTATAAAGCCCCTGAGAGGTAAGGCTGTGCACCCTTCTGCAGAACCCGAGCTGAGGCACAGCGAGTAACCAAATGATTTCCCTGAGGGCACAGGGGAAGTCGTGCCATGGAAGGAGACTGAACTTTGACGCCCAGGGTCTCTGTCTTGTTCGCCAAACACTAGCCCATTCTCCACACCCAATCTGGGCTCAAAGGCAGGCGCAGCCCAGCAAGCAACAGCAGAAAAGCAGAGACAAAGAAATGTTTAAGGCTCCCCTTTGGCTGTCCCCATCAGTGGTCCAGCTCCGATTGCTGGCACAGGAGCAGTGGTACCCTGGCTAATGAACAGAGCTCCTTCTAAGGAAGGACCACAGCAAGAAAAGCAAAGGGCAATTTTGACCTTATTGGGAATATTCCATCAAACATCCATTACCCCCCACACCCCAGCGCCCAGTATGAAACGGAGATCTCCTAGCAGGCTGACAATGGAGCGTCCCAGGCCCTTCTCCTTGGATGACAGAGGACGGCTCTCTGTTTCATCACTCAGACCAAAGCCCATGGGTTCAGAGGTATTTAATCTCTCTGCAGTGTGTCTGAGCTTTTTCTTTACCAACAATGACGATTCAATAAAACTTTGTAACTGCAACTTCATATCCACAAAATAAATCAATTCTAACCGCAGAGTCTAAGTATGTGAGCATTCTGGCAACCAATTGAAAACAGATAGGTTCCTACTCGTAGCTCCGTGGCAGTGAAAACCATGACAAACTGAGGAAGATATGCTCAGAAGGTAAAATCTCACACCAATACTCATATGGAAATGATTTTTTCAAAACACTGTGGTATTGCAAACCCAGCCCGATAAACAGCAAGGTCACAATACCATTGTTCATCATGGCATCTCCTGTAAAATTCAATTTATTCAGCATTTTTGACTGCCAGGTCCCTATTTGCTTTTCAGTGTTAGAAGTTAATATTAACAGCTGAACGAAAGAGTTATCCTCAATCACCACTCATTATTCCTATTGGTTCTAAACCCCAGGAAGTAGGCTATGTACTCCTGAGTACTGCAACCTTACCTATAGAATAGTTGCCTAATACCAACACAGAACATTGCATACTTGCTGCTTATGATAACAAAAAGTAACAATTTTATTAGTTGCTAATGCTGTGAGAGATTTTATCTGAGTGTTTGTTTCTCAATGCAAACATAAAAGCTTATCTTTACTAAAGGACACTATGAAGAAAAAAATGGAACGAAGAGAGGGAATGAAAATGAGTTTAGATTGTGTTGTTACTCACAGCAGTGCACACACAGCATTACACAATCCATGTGAAAAAGGAGCTGTTCACACCTGAACCCAGCAGAGATGGATCACAGGACTCAGCACACCTCTTCCACCTTCCCCGTTGGAAGGCAGAGGGATCCTGGAGAATTCATAGGTGCTCCTCAGAAGAGGATGGCTCCCACTGTCTGACTGTCACTGCAGGCGATCTGGAGACTGCGATGTATCGCCAGGAGAGAACTCGGCCAGGTCAATAATGCTGTCCCAGGGGCTCAGTCCTTAAAGCAAACTTGGCTCCTCATTCATTCTCTTTAAAAGTTCTCTGCAAGCAAAACTGATAAAAGATTCCTGCATGTAAAGCATATTACAGAGCGACAAGAGTTAAATAAAGAAATCTAAGACTGTACTTAAGTTTTGCTTAGGTAACGCTTTGCTGAAGTGATTTTGTGGATTACAATCTTCCATCAAAATCAACGCCCTAAGTAAAATACTGTTGTTACTGGAAAAAGCTCCCCAGGGACGCAGTCGTGGCCCCAAGCCTATCAGTGTTTAAGAAGTCTTTGGACAATGCTCCTAGATATATGGTTTAACTTTATATTTAAAAAGCATGCAAATTTGTCAGTTTAGAAGGACATGTAGTGGTCTTGAGAACCTGCTGGGGCTGCACTGGATATTTCTCTGGCTAGAGACAAAGCCAAGGTCAAATCATGGAATCACGGAATTGTCAGAGTTGGAAGGGACCTCTAGAGATCATCTAGTCCAACTCCCCTGCCAAAGCAGGGTTGCCCAGAGCACATCACTCAGGACGGCATCCAGGCGGGGCTTGAAGATCTCCAGAGAAGGGGACTCCACGACCTCCCCGGGCAGCCTGTTCCAGTGCTCCGTCACCCTCACCGTAAAGAAGTTTTTCCTCATATTTGAATGGAGCTTCCCATGTTCCAGCTTGAGCCCATTGCCCCTTGTCCTATTGCTGGAAACCACTGAAAAGAGTCCGTCTCCATCATCCTTCAACCCACCCTTTAGATACTTATAAACATAAATGCATAGAATTAACTTAATAGACAGGGAGAATCGCACAAAATATTCCTCACTGAAGGCTAAATTTGGTCCACTTGGAGATTACATTAATAGAATACAGTGAAGAGCAAAAGTGACCAAAAAAAAAGAGACACTCCAATGTCTCTAACCATTCGTCCAGCGCTGACAAGGTGTGAAGCTGCCCGTGTCTGAGAGGTCCGGAGGATCCCAAGGCGGGCTGAGCACGCCTGAGGCCATCGGCGAGACAAGCAGGGTGGGAAGAAGCATTCCTCTCCTCATCGGACTCCACCTTTTTGCACTGGGGGGATTTTTCAGCTGCTGCCATGGCAACCATCCCTTTGGCTTGCACACCCTTATACAAGACACTTTTTTCAGTGTTTTCAGTGTTTCCTAACCCAGGAAAGGACTTAAGCATGTGCTTAACCTTAAACACGCACTGAAGTCCCACTGAAGCAGAGGGAAGCGCGTGCACTGCCCTAGGGACCAGTGCCACAGCAAGGAGAGCGACTGGAGGGGTTTCGGAAACAGCTTCGTGGTTTTGCACAGAGACGCTGGCTCCCCGCAGGGAAGGGGGCACGCTGCACCCTCCGCTGGCACCCCAGGAGCTCCCCCTCGCCATCCCGCAGGGCCACCGAGGGTGCACCCCAGCGCCAGCGCAGAGAGGTGGCTGCCGCCCGCCCTGCTGTCCCTTGTGAGCGGCACCGTGGTGTCACTCCCACGCCTCTTCACTTCCACTGGGCTCTTACTGCAGACCCCAATGGCCCAGGAGGCCCTGAGGAGAGTGCAGAGCACTCGGGGACAAGGACTTTGTGCTGTTTGGAGATTGGGGCCATATTATTTCCAGTGACACGACCCATCAGAGCACTTTCTCTGTTCATCGGGAAAACTATGCTTTTACTGTATTTTTCATTCAGTGAGCTCATTACTGAGCAAGGGGATGGTGCCATGCAGGGAGAGGGAAAGGGAAGTCCCGGGAGCAAGAGGAACCAGCTGTGCCTGGAGAGCAGGAGACATCAGCATCATCTACAGCAAAAAGAGGTCAAGTATCGCTGCTACCAGAGAGCTCATAGGTGTGAGTGAGCACGGGGCAGGGGGCTCCTGAGGTACCCGGGCTGACGGGAACCAGGCTACGGGGACAGGAGCTGGTGACTCACACCGGCCGTTCCCGGAGGTGCCAGCACATCACAGCCACCGCAAGCAGAATTCAGCTCATTACGGCCCCGGTACCAGCAGGGGTCCCAGGTATGCACTTTTTCCTCAAAGGTACGTCTGCCATCTAATTAATTATCAAATAATTAGCCAAAATTTTGGCAGGCCTTCGAGTGATTGCGGCTTTCCATAGCAGGTATGGTTTTCTAACAGCTCGCTGCTGTCTGTGCTCTCCCTGAAAGGCACAGAAAAAGGCGGGCGAAGAGAGGGATGAAATCAGGGACGCAGCAGCGTCGGGGTGGCCGGGGCTGAGCACCCTCCAGAGACCCACCCACGGACGCGGACGGTCGGGGATCAATCAGCTCTTCCCCACACATCGTGGCAAACACTTACATGCCCCACAAGGGGCCTTGTTCACTGATACATACCAGATTGCCTCAACATGGCTGCTCTGAGGCTTGAATTTCCTGAAAAATGCAGTTTTTATTAAAGATAATTAAGCATTGTTTTCTTTGGGGTGAGTCACTGAGCTGCATCATGTACTGCTTTCACATTTTGGAAGATCAGTATGATGATACCGGGGAAATATAATCATTTGATTACCACAGCAAGAGCAAGGGCAGCAAGTTCTGATCTTAAATTTCACAACGAACATCTATTATTACTCCCATATTAACAAAGCAGAGCCCTGAACATGTTCATTTGTTACTCGGGGCTCCTCGGGAATATTGGAATAACTGTTGTTCCATCCCTCTTGCTAGGTACTACGGCTTTGCAGTTCACTGGTTCAAGCCAAATTTATACTGACTTCAGGAAACTATTAGGATATTTTAGCCAATTGTCCTGTAGCAAGAAGTAATCGCTTGTGAACAGCCAGGATTAAACTCTGTCCTCAATGAGGTTTAAGCGTCTTTTTAAGCTCCTTTTCAGGATCTCCACACTGGAGAAGCCAGGATTCATGCACAGTCTTGTAAAAGAAGCTTTTGCATCACCAATAAAAGGCTGATGAAGTTAACAAAGACTTTGCTGCCATTTATTCAATGATGCCAAATCTTTGTCACCATTTCAGTAGCAGGGGCAGGATTCACCTCCAGCCATTCGGAGGAAGGAGACATTGCTAATTCAGGTCACATCCACCTCAAATGCAAAGCCTCCAGGGTTCCGGTTCACATCTGAAATGCTTCAGGAACAGTGCTGTGGAAGGTGTTACGTCAAAGCAGATGCACAAATAATTTGGCTTTCATTTCCGTTAAGACTGCCAGCCAACTCACTGGCAGATGTGGGCACTCTGGGCTATAGACACACAAGAGTCCACCTCCCTCAGCTCAAAAGCTGGACCAAAGGCAATGAAATAACCTGATTAACAGCATCTGAAGATCTGGCTCCCCATTTTTCCTTTCTGTCTTTAGTTTTACTTGGTTGAATTTCTATTCATTTCAAGATCTTGTGCATATTACAAAGAAGAAAATCTGCCTTTTTAGAGGAAATAAAAGTCTTAGGCATCAAAAATGATCAAGCAGCCCTTCAGATCCTTACAGAGGTTCTGCTGGAGCATCTTATTGTAATTTCATTCCCCGAGAAGAAAATCTCTCACATCGGTGGTTAAATGTAGCTCAGACCTATGAAACCTGTAGAAAATATGCTAAATCCAAACTAATAAAAAAGTAGATTCAATTCCACTTGCATTCAGGTTTTCTGAAATTTCCATGGCTTGGTCTCCAGCTGATAAAATAGGTCTGTGACCAGCTCTTTGAGAAGGATCTGCTCTGTAACAAGAAAATTAGCTGTAATTAAGAAAAGAATGAACCTCAAGACTGTAATTCCATTTTGCAACACAGGCATCAGCTCAGGACTTACAGCAGTACAAAACTCCTGAGCGTATCTGTTTCCAGCTGGGGAAGCTGTTGTGGGTTGCTGTGGAAAGCTCAATTCCTGATTCCTCTTTCTTGTGCGTTTAGGTTTCAGAGGACTTCAGGACTTCACAAGTCTTTGAAACCACTGACCAATTGCTTTTTCTTTAAGGTAGCTAGAAAATGGAGACTGGAAGAGTAAAGATTCTTCAAGAAAAATAATTACAGTTGTTCTTAATGATTAAAAAAAATTACAGTTGTTCTTACTGATTATAAAAAGTATGAAGACACAGAAGAGTTAGATTTCTTGTGGAAAATGATGAATTATTTCTAAAACTTGACCATCTACAAAATATATCTATGTTTGTGACAAAGCTTTTCAAATAAGTCTGATTAGTTTCCACAAGACGAAATCACAGGAATTTCTCAAGAGGTTGGTTTCTAAAGCTGATTTTCATTCCTAATACCTGCAATAAACTATTTGACCACTTTCTGAGTTCCAGGCTGCCACAAATTATCCAAGCCACAGTACTACAATAAAACACTTTAAAGCTAATCATTCCTACAGAGTATTTTGGCTATTTTATTCAACTAAACTTAAACAGGAAAAAAAAATCACAAGGGAAAATCTTGTGTGCTTTAAAGCCACATTAACTTGGTTTTGGCTCTCTTGCTTGCCTTGAGTTAAAGCTATGCTCATAACTTGAGACAATAAACTCAAACTTTTAACATGTTTGGGTTGAATTTGACTCAGAGTGTTGGCACATCCCTGGTAGGGCATTAACAACAACCTCATTTGGTTTTCACAGATGTACAGTGATCCAAAGTTCCATGGACAATGCTAGTGCCTTTGAGATAGCCCAAGTATATTTAATTTTATATTAAAGCACAAACATAAGGCTGCAACAGTCTTCCCAAGCGTGTCCCGACAGCACCAGCATTTACACTGAAGCCCTGCTGTAAATACCAGAACGTCCTTGTTTGATGAAGGCACAAAAAGAAAAATGGGTCATGAACTTCTAAATAAAATGCTGGATTTTCTTGAAGATGCATGAGTATGCAAAGGACATTTACCAGTAGGAGGGACTTTGTAAAAGCATTCTTTTTGCTACCATCCGAGTATGAACTTTGTAGGTTACAGTGTGCGCTACAAAGCCTCTGCCTGTTGAGAAAAGTCATTCCCAATAGTGATATCTGATTTTCTGAACACGTCCTCGCCTCTGCTTTCCTTCCCAGCCTCCCACCTGCACACCAAGGCTCCGTTACTGTCCCAGTGCTGCCTTGGTCACACACAGGTCACTGGGGTAAAAGAAGTATTTACTGACAGTTACAGCACAGCACTGTCCAAGACAATGCCATATTCCTATGAATTTAAGGCAGGAAAACATGTTAGAAGTGTTGTGGCATCCCACAAAAGCAATTCAGTGTTGTCAGCATTGGATATTCTGTTGGGTTCTCCAAACCTCGATAAGAGCTCCAAGAGTTTCAGTGAAACTCCCCTGGAGTACATGTCTGATAGCATAGAAATGTGATTTAAATGCGTTAGCTGATCACACACCATTTGTGAGAGAACTCTAGATGATGTGATAGGGCACTACTCGCCAAGTGAAAGCCAACTTCTGCCAATAATCATAAATATATAATTGTGCAAGTGTTGAATACAAGCCCCAGTAGCTAAAGGGGAAAAAACCAGCCTGTGACCCCATTGCAAAGGCTGGGTGGAGGCACACACCATGGCCCAGTGAGCAGAGCAGCTTCTAGGATGGTGCACTGTCCCCAGGATGCCACGTCCCCATTGTTGTGAACTCATTGGAGCAAACGCGGCTCTGGACATCCCCTTGTTAGATCTGACACCGCAGACAGGGGCTGTGAGACACCTGCAAACTGCCCAACAGTGTCCTGAAGAGATAAACGGCTGGCAGGAGTGCTGTGTCAAATGAAAACACCCATGGCCCCTCCAGTGTCCAAGGCACTCAGCAAGCCCACCACCACCTCAACATCCATCCCTTCCCACGCCAGGAATGGAGCCCAGCCTTCTCCACCAGGCTCTGCTGCGAGACGCAGAGCCCCCCATGGCTCCCGTCACGGGGGAACCACCACCTCACCCTTCTCCTGCTGTTCCCTTCATCCCGCTTTCCCCAGAAATGATGTGTGACTTCACAACAGCGGGTACCACAGACACAGCACCTGTAATGTAAATAATAGGCAAGGTTCATATCACCCCACGTCTCAACTTGGAAACAAAGCTTGCTCTTACACTAAAATGCCTCGTGTGAGTTATTATTTTGTTGACTTTACAAAAAACACAATTTCAGGCAGCAAACAAAGGCAGCCAAAACAAGTATCTACAGAAAAGGTTTGCAAAATAATTTTCACTCATGGCAAAACTGAAGAAAATCCCAACTCCCACAGTACGCATATAGAATGACCCATTCCAGAAATAAATGACTATCTCTGCTGGAGTGCTCTGCTCTGTATACTTACATTGCTTGCCAAGACTTTCTAGAGAAATGTTTATTTAAAAAATGTGCTGATTCATCAACACTGATTTTTTATGTAGGGGAAAAGGTCAGTTATGACAAATTGCTGGTTTCAGTATCCAATTCAAAATCCTGTTTCAATAGTCTAAATGAAAAGTTCCGTTTTTTTGTTCAAAGCATGTTTTTTACTATGAAAATACGATCACTTATACTAAACATGTAACATAAAACAGATAAAAAATGAAATTCATCACAAAATATTTTAAAATATTCTAAGCAGGTTGGGTACTACTGACTGCCTTGTTTTTAATTTATTTCCAGTGGTTCCTCACACCCTGACTTTACATCCAGAAAGCTGGACAGTGTTCTTAAGTCTTTTCTCACAATTTTTTCCCTGCAGCGTTCTCCTAAGTACCATCAATAGCTGTCAAAGCTTCCCATCAGCACAATTCAGACCAGCTCGCGATGCAGGTGGTCAAGCCAGACACCCTGAGGCAGCCACATCCCCACATGTAACACGGCTGAGTACCTGCACCAACAAAACCTTCCCATTACAACGCTCTAATGCTGATGCTCCATCACAGCGTGGCACAGGGAGACAGCACGCCAAAACCCCCTTTGGATGTGAAAAAGAAAGTTTATTTTACCTCCCTCCAGCACTTATTTTGTTCACTAACAGCCTTGTGCTGTAAGACTATTAATTAATATTTGCTCCTTCTTTCTTGCTGCGGTCTGTCCTGTTCGCTCCTTCCCGAGGGAGCAGGAGGCTCAGCCGGACCCCCAGAGAGCCTGCCCACCCCAAGCCCACCGCAGGACAGGAGAAGGGGGTCCTGGCCCCCACTCCTGGATGAGGATCAGCAGCTCCAGGCAGCCCCTGGGCACAGACGCTGACAGGGACCCGAGGCACATCTTGGCTCCTTGGTAGCAAGGAAACGGGCACCTCCGGGACGTCTCAAACACCGGAGCGATGGTACAGAGTGGGTTAGAGCTTTGTAAAATTACGCTGTGTTATTAAACACTGTGCAGCGTGTGTTGTCCCAAACCACCAGCGGCAGCAGCCCAAGGACAGAAGCCTAGACTAGACTGTAATTTCCTTCTACATTTTAATCAAAAGGCAAGACCTAATCAGCCTCTCTGATAACTCCCCACTAAAACAGCACCATGGAGTCTGTAATGGCATTCGCCAAAGTTTCTTTATACAACTTTGCTTTAAAAAACACAAAACAAAGCAAGGGAAGGAGGCATGGGATGTGTTTGCAGGTCCAGGTTTTCAAGGCAATTAAACTCCGTCTGCATTAAAATCCCCACATCTCCTCACTCATGGGAGCAGGGAAGATCCCTTTGTTCATAGGGAAAATGAGAACTGGGAGTTACTCACTTGCCGTGGGTGCGTGTGAGGCACCCCAGTGACAAATCACACCCACCTACCCCCAATACGCAGCCGGGAAGGGCTCTCCCACACCACACCTACTGACATATGCCCTTTGCCACCACAAGGATTAGAAGAACACATGAAGGAATTAAATTAGGAAAAGGCAGTAGTATAGAAAGGGTTTCTAGTCCGTAAGATACATTTTCACATTCTAACAAACATTTTACTTCCAAAGGACGGCAATCTGGAAAGCTCAGAACATTATGTAAGGGACATAGCCAACAGAAGGATCATAAAGTTAAAAAGTCTCTGTTAATCAATGACAAATTTAGTACTTGTTGCTACAATTACAAAGATAATAGTTCCTTTATGTCAGTGCCTTTGGTTTTGCAGCTGTAAAATAGCTTTGAAATTCAGCATTTCAAGTAACAGAAATTAATAGGAGGTCATTTCTACCAGAGAAATTTTAGGGGCCCATCCTCTCTAATCATCATTAAAAACTAAATCCACAGGAGAAGAGGCACTTTACTGATTGTCAAGTGGAAGCTATTATTCATTTGATGAAGCTCTTGGCACAGTGCCATTTATTCTGCTGTAGAGCCTGCTGGTTGCTCTACTTCATCTCATGCAATCAAGGTTGTTTCTGCCTGCCAAGAGTTATTTATAGAGTGGAGAAAAAAAAAAAAACCAATATGTTCTCTAGCTTCAAAAACAAGTTTCAAACTTTCTAACAGAACAACTGCTTCCCTACTCCCCAATGCCATCCTCTTTTTTTTGAGCCCCATTTGTAGAAAAACAAAATCACATTCCTAGATTTCATCTTCCCCACAACATGCAAACAATTCCCGTGCCATGCACATTTTCATTGAGAAATCACCTCATTTTCTGGAGTTTGGATGTGCACAACCACGTACCTCTGGCAGCAGGCAGCCAGCTTCTCGGTGTGTCACCTCTCTTGGCCCCATCAGCATCAAAGGGGATGTGCAGAAGCAACACCTCCTCTGAGGATCACCTTCACTCCTGCAATTCACCTCTGCCTGAAGGGGGGAACGGACATGACATTTTGTTGGTGGTGGGGAAGCTTTGCCTGTCCTTGTTGAGTTGCCAGGACGAAGAGGAGGATGAGATGTTCGGGAGGATGAGCTTCTGTCCCAAGCTTGAGTGTTCAGTGTCCAGGCCACACACAGTCTTCACACCCACATGGAGTCTGCCACTGCGTTGTGGAATGGCTTAGATGCAGAAATGACAACAAATTCCTAAGCAAAAGTTTAGACTGTTTTTGACCTTGAGGTCAGTTTAAATCAGGAATCTTGACATTCTTGAACTGAAATATATGAAATCAGAAACGGGCTTTAAAGAAATGTAGTGAACAACACTAGTGTCAACTTTGTGCGTCAACCCAGAACCAGCCCTTTACAGTTTCTGTAGTTTTTAAGAGCAGTCCCATATAAAGCTCAGACTAAACATTTCAAAAAGGGGAGAAAGTGAATTTCTTGCATGGTAAGAGTAGAAGTCTCTCAAGAAGCAGAACAAATGCCCAAGAAGCAGAACTATCAGCGTGCAACTAAGTAGTTTTACAGTTGAATTCTAGTTTATTCAGCTCTGTGAAACAGAAGGCAAACCATGGCCATTTTCACCCCAGAAAATATTGTTAATCCTTCATTTCCAGAACCATTAGCCAGTCCCTTTAAACAGGCAGGATTGTTTGGGGTTTACTCATTGCAGTTCTGATACCTTTACTCACACAGAATAGCACCTTGTTCCCCAGGTGTTTTCCCTGATTTCACACCATTATTACCTGAACAAACTGTCTGTCACTGGTATGCCCTTCCCTGTTCTCTGTAGGACTTCAGACATAATAGACAAAGCACAACCCCTGCACGAGTCTCCGTCACCCCCACAGCAAGACCCTGGCTGTTCCCTACCCTCTGCACGCACAGTCTCTCTCCAGTGTCCGATGTAGGGGTTTGACGGGTGACAGCGCAGAGGCAGGGGCAGGCTCCGCCTCGTGGGCACCGCGATGGGACCGGGGCAGCAGCAATTCCGGAACTTGGGGCTCACGGATTTCTTGTTTGGCTTGCAAACTTCCTGTGGCAATTAAGAAAGATGATTAAACTGGACCTGCTTCTCAGCTTTCTCGTCATCTTTTAATGAACCTGATAGACAAAAAGCAGAGATCTGATTCCAGATAATAATTTCCTAAATAAAATACCGAACAAATGCAGAAGAGCTATTTTCTAATGAGTTCTATTCCTGTCCTTTTGTCCAGTATAAATTTTGATATAGTTTAGTGGATCTTTAGCTAAACAGAATTCATTAGACATACAGAGAGCTACTAATAACCAACTGCTATAGTGAGACTGCCAGGAAATCCCTTCAGTAAAGAAAACGTTGAGCAATTGTTAGCCAATTTCCTAGGGATTTTATACATAATAAGCAAAGTACACTAGGAGCTCTTGATTTAACAAAAAACCCTGAATTATGCATTTGTGTAATGACAAGTACTGTAGGCAACATTTACACAAGTATGCAAATTTTATGTAAAATCTAGTTTGCATATGGTGAAATACCCATCCCCCATGTAAACCATGGGATAATTCCAGGGAAAGGTTTTCAGCAGGTACTACCTTCTGCTGCACAGTAAGCACCGCACAGCTTGATCGAAAAAACATGCTTTTCTAAAATAACCAGCAAAACTATTGTTCTAACTAGTATGTGAAAAAAAGATGTATAAATCACTGGAAAATCATGTGTGGTTTGAGGATTACGTCCCCAAGCTGGTTTTCCCATTGGATGACATGCCAAACCCTGGACACCAAAATGGGTTCTGTTGAAGAGCAAATACCAGTCATTAACTTTCCTGTGGTTTAATAATTACACCTCTTCCTGGGGATGTGATTAAACCACACACAGCATTGGAAAACAGAGGGAATTAAGTCAATATGCCTCAGAGCTGAAGAGTAAGTGAATGTGTATCGCAAAAAAAAAGCTGGATCAGATGGCTGGATGTATATTTTCAAGGTCTGTACAGCAGTGCAACACACGAATGCAATAAGAATAACATCATTACCAGATGTAAGGGCATTCTCCCCCTCCACAAGGGAAATGCAGCATTGCATTACAGACAGACAGGAGGGGCACCGCGATCAGTGAGACCTGGCCCCCCACCGCGAGCCCTAGCTCTCGGAGTGGAAGGATGGCTCCTCGGCCTGCTGTCGGTCCCACCACCGGTGCTGTGGTTTTATATTCCTGCCTGGAACACAGGGAACACAGGGTACTGCTGCTTCTGAAAAGCCCAAGTACAGTCAAACTGAAGCCTGTGGAAAGAAACACTGGGCGCAAGAGCAAACACCCTCACCCCGCACACGTGCCCGGCTGAAGGCAAGTCCAGTGCTCGGCCTTTCATGCTCTCTTCCACTTCACTTTGACTTTAGCATTACCATGTTAGAAACATTTCCAATCAATACAGTATTGCTACCATTACATAATGATTCGGGTGGCACCGAAAGGTGACATAAGCCACAAGAAATTGCATTTCTGAAAAACTGCATTAAACAAAGACTCTCCTATTTCTCCAATTTTTAACTGGAGTAACTCCAGGAAATTCACTCGAGTTACTTCTGGGTGGGAAGTAAAAAAGCCGGGGGGAACAGCCTCTCTGTTTCTCTCCCTGCCTGCGAGCAGAGGCTGCGCAGCACCCTCTCAGCGGGACACTGGTACTTACCAAACCATCTACAATGGAAATAGGGAATTCAAAGAGTGGTACTGGCAGGGAGAGCTTTCCAGCCCCACTCTGACACTTGCCTAATCCTCCCCACATTCTCTCAGCCCACTTGCTTTCCAGCCCCCAGCCTTGCCTTGGTGACTGAAGGTTGGGGCAGCAGCAGGGGGGGCTGTAGGTGGGAGGACCACACCGCTTGGCTCATCCTGGGCAGCTCCATCACAAAGAGAGCAGCTGGCGGTCATGGATCTGCTCTGGATTTGAACCAGGGACCAGGAGGGAAGGGACCTTGTTGGGCTGGTGTTTGCTGAGCCATCCGGTGCTTCTTCATCTGAACAGAAGCTTTGCTGCCAAATGTTTGTGGACCTCAGCAAGTGCAATTCTTGTTTTTTTAAAACACTGGAATTGCTGAAAAGATAAATGTTCTAGCAGAAAATTTTCTTAAAAAAATAAACTATGTAAAGATAATAATGTGAGAGTTTCTCAGTGTGCTGGTTTAGTCTTCTCACTATATTACTTTCCCTTCTCCAGAGCAGAGAGCATTTGTAACAGCTGGCAGAACTTGATGCAAGCAAAAAGTAGCAAATTCAAACAGGCAAAAATTAGATATTTGCCTCTAAAAACCTTCCAGCTTCAGCAGCCCTACTGTTAATACATAATAAAATATATCTTCAGGCTGAGTGCAAATTTCTAGGTGGGGATAGCTCTTTTCCTAACAAGTCTTTGCCCACTGACCACATTCTCTGAACACACCTCTGGAGGGGATGGAAGAGGACTTGCTCTGAAACCATTTGCAAGCAACAGGAACAAGCCAAAGAGATCTGGCAAAGTTTAGGAGGATGCTGGCTCAGCAGGCCAAATTAATTGGCTTTGGTGGAGTAACATGAGGGAGGAATTTAAGACTAAAGCTTTTCAGTTGTGAGTCATTTAGGCTCCCATGCCACCATCTGGTTTTGGACCTTGCTGTAGCCCTCGCTGCTTAAGGCGGCGCCTCTGGGAAGAGCATGGCTGTGTTGGGCCAGGGCAGCCACAGCAGAGTGCTGGGGCTGGCCAAGGGGTGCTTTCAGCTCCCAGGGTTGGGGAAACGACAAGAGAGACAAGGCTTGTTTGGTTTTTTTAACATGTTTCTTCAATAGTTTTTGGGGTTTCTTTGAAATGCCCAAGGAGAAGAGATTCCATCTGTCAATCACCTGAGAAATCATTTTTCACTCAGTGGTAACACTTCTGGAACTTAACTGTAAGCGACTATTCCCTTTTTTAGCAGAGGAAAAAAGTGGAAGAAAGATGTTTCACCCCAAAAGAATCTTTTGAACAATTTCAAACAGCTCTAGCTGATTTCTTGTTCCATTTTCATAAAAGTGCTCAGATGCAGACTTGGGATATGAACACACCTCACCCAGCACCTCTTGGCACCTGAGCTGGAAGGAGTCACGCATGCCACTAGCACAGCCAGGATGAACTAAGGCAGCAGGCCTGGAGCTCGCCCAGATGCTCCAATGTCAGCAACTGAGTCACCAAAATCCCCCCAGACAGCAGTTTTGTGAACGAGGCACTATCCCTCACACCCTTCTGCAAGACCTACCAATGCCGGTGATAACTCCAAACACTCTGTATGGGGTGGCTGCCCACTTCTGGGTACGCAGGACCATCACGGTCCTGCATATCCTGGAGAAACCCATCCCTCTGGGAGATCTCCACAGATGATAACACTACCCTCGGAAGGGGTGACAGGTCAGCACATCCAGCCCAATGTCGCCCTCATCTTCTCACCCTGAGCATGTCCTTCTCACCAAACCACTGACTGGCTGAGGTTGGAAGGGGCCTCTGGAGATCATCTGCTCCCACCCCCCTGCTCAGGCAGGGCCACCCAAAGACAGTTTCTCAGGCCCACATCCAGTTGGATTTTTAATATCTCCAAGGATGCAGACTCCACAAAGAAGGAACAGGATCCTCCTTTAAGCAAAAGATACCACATTAGTGTGGCATCACCCATCTCTGCTAAATTCATGCTGGATTTTATCCCATTTGTCATTTATCTCTGCACCTTTCATCATCTGTTCCAAAGCAAAGCTACTTCTGCTCTCTTGGCCTGATTGACTGCTCAGCAGCCACTGACCACCTCCTCTGAACCCCTCCTCATTCTGCTGGGGGTTACATGACCACTAGTCTCTGATCACACAGTACTGTCTCCGCCAGGCAGTTTTATTAAAGCACATCACATCAGTCTGCTGGAGAGAGGTGGTAAGGGATTGACTTTGCATCACTTTTTTTTCTGTTTTTTTTTAATCATCCTTTCACTTGAACTGTCTTTATCTATACCCTTTGTTTTTTCTGGCTTTTGCCCTTCTGATTCTCACCTCTGTCCCACTGCAGGGTGAGGAGCAAGCTCAGTGCCTGGCTGGGGACAACCCACCACAGACTGTCTCTAAGGCAGGTCTTCTTCCCTGTCCTTTATCCCATTGGCCACCCAGCATCTGCACACAAGGCTGAAATAATATTTATGGGAAACTTGTACAAAGCACTAGTTTATTATGATACCAGTTTATGATCAATATATTTAAAATAAATTATATTTTATAAATTATATCTGAAGGGAGCCTATAGGAGAGCCAGAGAGGGACTCTTTGTCAGAAAGTGTTGTGAAAGGACAAGGGGCAACGGTTTTAAATTGGAAGAAGGGAGATTTAGATGAGATACTAGAAAGAAATCCTTCACAGTGAGGGTGGTGAGGCACTGGAACAGGTTGCCCAGAGAAGCTGTGGCTGCCCCATCCCTGGAGGGGTTCA